>JARYHS010008879.1:0-24977 GCA_031002005.1 Vandiemenella viatica | reverse complement strand
CGTTTTCTTCTTTTAAATATTTTATAGAAAACATCTAACTATTGAAAGATGCTTAAATGGTTCTTTGTTCTTATAAAAACTTTAATTCAGCTTGTTAATTTTTTTACATATTCTGCCAGCACCAGCTGAACTGAATGCAAATAACATGTATATCGGATTTCCTTCTGACGTTGCAAGATTCAAAGTGGAATTTGCAGTGATTTAGTTCATCATCACTGCCCAGCCATCTCTCTTAGCAACCAACATAGAATCAAAAACACTGAACCAAAACTAAACTTCAAGGAATCTATATAAGTATGCTTGCATCACATAGAATAACCTATAAATCCATGATCACCACAACCCCTCCAGTTTATCATAAAATTTTGGATGTGCTGCGTCTCCAAAAATGCAGCAGTAAACTCTATACTCTAAAATGTGGTTTGATTACATTACTCACTCAAATGATAGTACTCATTCTAGGCATGTACCAAAAAATACTCGGATACGTTCACATTAAAAAACTGAGACAAGTATATGTTGACAGGTGTTGAGTTATTTTACAAATAATCTTAAATTCTAATAACATTTTTTAAATATATATAATATATACATTTAATTTAAAAAAAAATATACACATATAACTTTTCAGTCATCTGAAAACATGTTTGGTGTCCTTAGTGTGTCAACTGTTTATTCTCAGTTTATAAAAATGTCTGAGTTCTACAACATTATAATTTTCTTTCACTCATCTGGTTTGTGGATGAACCAAAGAATAGAAGTTCCCTAACTTTAGCCACTATTTCATGTGGCCCTTCATACAAAAGTTTGGATTTCTTTATTTCATTATTAATTACAGAGGACTAGTAATGAGTGTGTACAAAAACTCAGTCGCCTACCTTATATCTTACCAGGAAGATTCCTTGGTGATGCTTAACTTTCCTTGATAAGGCACGTTTCATTAATTTTTCTAACACAGTTTTTATCATATCTTCCCATTTATTTATTTATTATTTTATTTTTAGTGGGAAATGTTATAAATTTCAAATCAGTCCTAGGTAGTTTAACACAGAACATGAACTCATAAGGAGTTATTAATGTTGAACTATGTGGTATGAATTTATGACGTCCTCAATATTTGGTATTTCTAAAGCCCATCTCTTGTGTTTGTCATTACAATAGGTGTGGAACCATCTACCTAATTCCTTTATGACTCATTCTGCTAAATTGCTATGTGGGCGGTGAAAGATGCTTCTAGTGTTTGTGTACCTGCCGTTTGAAAACATCTATTCCATGTTTTCTTAGAAAATGGAGGTGCATTATTTGTTAAAATGTAGTCCGTTTATTTAGAGCTAATAACTTTGACTGTTGTCTGTTTGATTGGGTACAACTTCACATTCTTAGAAAAATTACTATCACGCAAATTTGTCTCACTCCACTCCGTGATGTTGTTAGTGGTCCCTAGATATCCAAAGCAATTAATTCATGTGGATTTTCTGGAATTATGCTTTGCATTTCACCTTCCCTTCTGATATTGTCCACTTTGTTCTTTTGACACACCTCACAATGGTGTATTAAATCACAAACCCTTTTCGAGATGTTTGGAAAATATACTGTTACTTAAAGTATTTTATAATATTTTGTTGCTCCGAAATTTCCATAGCTAAAATGTTGTTTTGCCTCTTTTTCCCCTATTGTACCGTTGATGTGCATTAATTTTGGTGTGCTTGTAGTTGGTACGACCAACGTTTCCACCGATATTCCCAAAGGTAACCATGACAAAGTGTCAGTGACAATATTCACTTTTCTTGAAATTATCATATTTCAAAATAAAATTATTCTAATAATAGAGTCCACTTCGCCAATCACCCATGGATTAATTTATACAGTGCTTTACGGTCAGTAAAGCATTCCCAGTAGCAGGTAACAGAATTTTTCAAAAGCCCACATTACTGCAAGAGCCTGATTTTGTGTAACACAATAGTTGGATTCTGCTTTGGTTAAGACTCTGCTGCCAAAGGCAAATGTTCTCTTGATTTGCTTTCGATCCTCCCAGGTATGTTGAAACACTTCAACTCCCAAACCATAGTGTGAACTATCTGTGAACAAACAAAAATCTAAGTTCCAATGTGGTGCACTTAATACTACCTGATTCAGAAGTGCTTCTTGTATGGATAAGAAATCGCATTCACAATCATCTGCCCAAACCCAATGTGCGTTCTTTCTTGTTAATTTCTCTAGATGTGGACTATTTAAGATTTTTCTTTTTATAAACTTTCAGTTGTATCTATATAATCTTTAAAAGCTTATCAGTTGTTGCTTATTAACTGGTCATGGAAAACCTTTAATGGCTTTTAACTTATTATCATTTGGTTTAATACCATCAGGTGAAATGGTGTGTCCAAGAAAGGTAATTTGGGATTTTAAGAATATATATTTTTTAATCTAATGGTCATCCCTCCTTCTTTTTAAAGCTGATAAAACTCTTTGCAACTTGTCTAAATGCTCTTCAGTTGTGTCACTTGCAATGAGTATGTCATCAATGTATACTGTTACCTGAGACAACAGGTCCCACCCTAATACAGTATCTAACACCTGTATAAATTTTGGACTGCTTTAATCAGACCAAAAGGTACTACCATAAACTGATAGCCTCTACCTTGGTAGAAACGCCGTATATTTTCGAGATTCCTGTGCAATTAGAATATGCCAATAAGAAGACGTTAATTCCAAAGAGTTTAAAATCTTCTTGAAGGTTGTGGAGAAGTTCATCTGTTGGTGGAGGATGGTCACGTTCAGTATTCAAAATTGTATTTAATCTATGGGCATTCAACACCAGTCTTATTGGCTAGTTTGCCTTTGTTACTACCACCAACAGATATCGTATGGGCTGTTTGACCCCTTTATAATATTCCAGTCAAGCATCCAATTTATTTCAATATCAACTTGGTTACACTTTGCCGTAGGTCTGACATATGACTTTACGAAAAATGTGTATGGCAAGCGACCGAGAAGTGACATTCAAAATTTGATACTACTCTTGGTTGGTCAGAAAAAACAGCATTATATTTCTGATTTATACTTTTCAATTGATCATGGTATTGTATTTTTATTTTCTAGAAGAAAAAAAAAACAGCCTTCTCCTCTCAGATTTGTTATCATATTCAGAATTTAATATGGATGTCTGGAAATTGTAACTAACTTCCATCCATCTAACATCCTAACTAGTGTATCACATGGCAAATTGGTCCACAAAACAATAATCTTTGCTGTTTCCTGATATTGGTCCCCATGATGACACACATATGTTACATACTGGGGTGCCCTCCTATAAAATATTTATCTCAATTCTAACTCTTTTCCCTTCTACTTATAAGTCCAGATATTCCTCTTCATAATTCAGGATTGCTTTAAAAGCACTCATTCAGTCTACCCCAAAAATACATGCCGTCTTAAGGTCTGGTACCACAAATACTGGTACCACTATACAATGTGTTCCGATTGTGCCTTCTAGTAATATCTGCAATCTTATTTGTTTGCTTTGTTTGCCTGTAGCCGCAATCACAGTCATGCCTTCTACTGGCAATGAATATACTGTTACTATTCGACTGAACAATATATAACATGCCTCAGACACACAAGAAATTTCTGCACCTGAGTCAATCAAAACATAGTCATTCCAAATGCTGATAAACAAATCATGGGTACCCTAATACATCTTTCCTGTAACTTGAATTCTTCATCCCGTAAATTATCAGCAGTGTTGTTGTTATAGTACAGTCTCGCCAGTCTCTGTGATATATGAGGGTTTGGTCCGATTTCTAAATTTGCCTCCATCCGGACTGCAATGTTAGCAGGTATTAGTTTTTTTGGTCTATGCCAGTATGGCATTATTTTGAAGTTCCTGGATTCACCCTTGTTACTTCTTGTTTGTTAAATCCATTGTGGAATTGTTCCCCTTTCTGGATTCTCCCTCTTTGTATGTCAATCCCCCTCATTTCTACTAAAGTTTGGTTTATCTTTCAACTCATTACTTTGGTCATTTTGCTTGTCATCCTGTTTCCTAAAATAGTGTTTATCACCATTTTCTTCCCGATGATTCAAATTTCTGCATTGATTATCTAGTTTTGCTAGGAATTTCCCTACCTCGTCTATGGTATTGATATTATGTGTTATCAGTAGTAGTTGAATAACATGTGACATCCTATAAGCAATGTCATTTACTACTTCCTGTAAGACGAAAGCTTATGCTTGGGGTGGAGCATAAACACGTTGTCTTAACTATAACCGTGTGTAGCCTTGGTTGTAACAGTTTTGACTTAGTTAAGATGATACGATCGCCACATAGGTTTTTAACCAGAAAACTGTGAAAAGGTAAAGTTCAATAAGGATAAGTAGTTCATTGCCATTTAAATAAGTATATTCTTCCAAAAGTTCACAAAGCCAAAAACTGTACAGGCAATCAGACGAATTTTCCAAAGAAATGTGTTACAAGTTCGCTTAACCAGTCGAGCCAGACCACACCCCAATAGTTCAAACTTCTAGTTGTAGTAATTTAACAAAAGAGAATCACACGCTCCCATTGTTCAACAGTTTAGTAAAATCAAACAATCCTGAGGCCTCACTTGGAGAAATACTATTTTAATTCAACATAATAGTTGACTTGAATAAAAGAAGTGTCATTATTCCAAAATAAAACTTTTACTGATGTGCTAGATATAAAACTTTCCTGCCTACTGAGCTATGTGCTAGCGCGTTCGCGGTTCCTGGCAGACTGAGTGGCGAACAACTGCACGCACGGTCCTATATTGCATAGAACTTCCTGCTTCTCGAATATTCCTAGCGGCTGCTTTCTCACGCGAATCCAACTTTCGTTCCCAGGGGTGGCTGATCAGATATGAAATCACACGTCTGAAGTCCTAACATTGGCTAATCTGACCTTGAAATTAAAAATAATTCGATCTTTCTGAAACTTTACAAATCGCTAGACCTTTAAATAAACGTTAAATTTAGTTATCATGAAAAATATCCTAACTTTAATACTTTAGCCAAAAATAAATAATTTAGATATGGACTTTCGCACTCCAGGTGAATGCCGAAAACTGATGAAATTAAAAATATTGAAAACACCATCTTAAAAACTGTAAAACTGCTTTCTAACTTGAATAAACATAGAAAAATTACTTTGAAAATGAAATGCAATAATATTCTATCCAATCTAACTCATGGTTCTGAGAGCAAAATTTTGCTACGCAGTTACAAAATTTAACAGATAGGTTACATTCCTCCTCTAGAGGCGGAATATCGAAATAGAAGTTTTTTGATGCTTCTTTAAAAAAAATTTGCAAGGATTACTGATAGTTGTGGTAGCATCTACCACACCATAAATCCCTGCACACTTCCCTTTGTTTTTCATGTGACCTAAAATGAGATTTTTTTTTTACAAATGCGATGTATGTGTCACAGGTTTGGACTTGTCTTTCATGCCATATGTGTGCTGTTTTTTTTTTCTTTTTCCTATGCTGAAAACACAATTACTTTTTTCAATATCATTGTACAGGTTAAACTTCTTGTATTTTTCAAAACTATTTGTAAAACTCATTGGGTGTATACCATCCTGACCCATAAATTTGTCTTTGTCAAAGTGTTCAAGTAAATGGGCACTATCTATTGACTGCAACTGTCTTAATTTATCCTCTGTTTTCTTTTATTTCCTTAAATCTATCATTAACTTTTTTATCATCAGTAAATGCCTTTTGGTGTATGGCATCCAACTGTTGGTGTACAGTGTTGCAACTGTGTTGTGAAATTAAATGAGAATTGAATCTGTTGCATGTATCCTGAATGTCTCATATATTTTTAAGTATATCGATATTAGTTTCTTCAATTATTGATATTCTGCGTTATTATTTCTTTCTGCTATCTCTCCCTGAAATATATCTAGTTGTACATCCATCACCTTGAATCTGTCTGTAATCTGTTTATGAATTTCAACATTTGAGGTTGTTAGTTGACTTTGTAGAGATAAGGAAGTTTCTTCCATTTTATTAGTGATTCTGTAACGCAAAATCTGACTGGTAGCAGAACACGTTGACTCATATACTATGACTTTGTCGTCAAAATTACGAATATTCTCATGTGTGTCTTCTATTGCCAAGTGAAAATCTTCTGACTGTTTTTCAATCACGATAGATTATTTTTTTAAAGTTTATTTGATTGTGCTTGTAATTTTAAACTACTGTTGATCAAGTCGAGTTTTTAGTTCTGACTAAGATAAATGGATTGTCATTAAAGAGATTTAAGATCTATAGATTGTGATTTAAGATCAGTAGACTTATGATTCAAATTTTGATTTAAGATCACTGAATTGTGAGGACAGTCCTAGTAGGAGAGATTTCAAATCTGTAAACTATTTTTACTCAACGGTGAGAACCCTAAGAATTGAGGTGAATGTTCTTAACATTGTGGTTAAAATATCTTCTGTCACTACTGGATAAATGAGATCTAGGCTGTCATGGAGCATTGCCTTCCACTCTGCTACTAATATTATCATTCATGATTATTCAAAATGAAGATATAACATAGAAGCAAAAACAAAATAATGTGTTTCTGTTATACTAATATACTCTGTGCTAAATAGTTGTGATAATTAATAGGTATTTCCACATTTGTAACTCTGTACCAACTTGATACTCTTGTATCAAGTATGAAATATATTTTAAACTGAGATTGGCATAAAAAAATATAGCTCAGTACTATGTGGAAATATACAAATAAAATTCTAAGTTTAACAAAAAACTATACAATATACTTTGGTTCACCCTTACTATATTATTTGAGACAAAAATTAAATTAAATGTTTGCTAATTTGTCCATAGTATTCGTCGTGATCAAAGTTGGCAGCAGTGGAATCTTTGTACGTAGTATAGCTTGCTGTGTCGGCTAGGCCTCAAGATTCCATCAGCTGCAATCCTTGTGTATTATCAGGTGCTTCATGATTACAAACTCCAAATTCCACAAAATCACTGTTTTGCTTATTATTTACACCTATGAAATGCCAGGCTAGAAAGCAAAACTGTCACGCGTTGCCATGTGTTAAACTTTCATTGTGCATCGTTTCGGCCAAGTGCCTTTGCCTTATTTAAAGTTTTGCAGTTATTTGTAGAAAATAGCTTATCTCCTCTTCAGTGCATCCTCGCAGCCCATCTATATCTCACACAAACAAAAAACTGAACCAAAACTAAACATCAAGGAATCCATATAAGTATGCTTGCATAAACATAGAATAACTTGTAAATCCATGATCACCACAACTAGTTAGTAATTTATAGCTGATGGCTGCTGGAAAAGCCCAACTACAAGTCTGCATGGTTGTATAAAGCCCACTTTTTGGATTTTACAAAAAAATTTGTGACACAGTTTGAGCTTAAACAAGTAATAATTTGGAGAATAATGTTCCTAGTTATGTTTTTTTTTTTTTTTTATAGAGTTGACAGACAGATATTTCAATTTCTTTTTGCATTTCTTGCATTGTACTGATTTATTGATGGTCTTAGAGTGTATTGGTTGTAGTTGTCAAGAATGTAAATAGTTGGTACATTTAAAATTCTCAGAACGTTAAATTCTCAAAGGCAATATGACTTTACTCATTACACTTTCTTCACCTTAGGAAAAAAAAAATCAGTCAGCCTTTACTTCTTCACAAATTATTTGACACACAACTATTGGTATTTCTGTTATTATGAATTATATTTCTTAGTTTCGCTCCAATTGCACACTTGCTGACAAAAAAATTGAAGGCAGCCAGAAGACATGATCGGATGTTAATGTAACTTCATACACATGCACATCATTGGTGGGTATGTAAATAATTAGAGTTGCAGTTTTCTAAGACAGGTAGAATGGCTATTAGACTGCATTAGTGTTATTTAGGTTTAGCATTGTTGCCAGGCTCGTTAGGGTATATAAGGGGCATGAACAGCATCAGATATTGTTTGCTCACTGTGAAGAACATGGAGATGCTGTATACTAATGTGAGACAGTGTAATCAGCACCTGATGGAGTTTAAAAGGGGCCTCATGGTTGATCTCCATTTGGCAAGAAGTTTGAACTGTTCAATACCCAGGTTTATGGGGTATGTGGATTTTATACTGGCCTGATGTTTGGCTGCATGGGAACATGAGGGCAGGCATATTAACTGTCAAGATTCCAGTTGACCACTTCTAACCACCACAAGGGATGGTCACCACATCAGCACCTGCCATCTGTGGAAAAGTAACAAACTCCCTGCAACATTCTCTATGTCATGATGCATCATTGGTCGGAGACTAGTAACAGCTGAACTATGGAATCAACCTACTCTCTTGTAGAATGCAATTAACTCTACAACACAAAACGGCTGCATTTATAGTGGTGCCAAGATGGGGAAACATGGACTGCTCATGAAAGGTGTCACATTTTGGTCAACAGTGAATTGTAGTTCTGCACTACCACAAACAACCATTATCATTGAGTATAGCAGCAAGTTGGGGAGAGGTTCCATTCTTCCACACAGCAGTGTTACTCCTGGTGTCATGGTGTGGGGAGTCATCGGGTATCACTTCATGTCACAGCTGTTAGTGATTGAGGGAACTCTTGATGACACAGCAGTATGTCACAAACACACCCTCTGTCCTTAGGCGTTACCTCTTATGTGACAGTATTGTGGTGACATTTTTCAACAGGACATTGCTCATCCACTCACAGCACAAATGTCTATGAACCACCTGCCCAATGTTGAGATCCCCAGATCTGTTCCTTATAGAAAATGTGTGAGACCAGATTGCCCCAGGAGAGGATTCAGTGACACCTTTCTCACCAAAGAAGTGCATGCGTTCTGGCCTGAGGGGGTGCAGTGTCATACTGATAAGTGGGCTCATACTGCCAACTTCTTTGTAAATTTGATTTGATTTGTAATCACTGAAATAAAATCACATAGACTCTCAACCTGTGAAGTTTAATTTCAATTCCTCTTCCCCTTCTGGGCACTTTAGTTATTTTGTCAAGCCGTCTATTTTGCTATCACAATATTGTATCCATATTTAATTTTTCATTAGTTGTTAACTCTGAAAGTATAAAAATTATTCACACTTCATAACTTAAAGATTTTATTAGGGATTAATAGTAATTGTTACAACAAAATTATTTACTTTCTCTAAGTACATTAGATGGTAATATAGAATAGAAAGTACTGAAAGATGGCGCTGGTAATATCAGTAATAATGTTTTCAACACAATTGAAGCTGAAAGTTCATATTTTTAATGCCATTAAAATGTAATTAACATTTAATGATCAGTTATACTTACTGTGTGATTATGTATTGATTTATTTCTTTTGACTGAATTTAATCCACAAAAATGTTAGCAGTGATTAAATTCAGTCAGAAGCAAGGCTGAGCTTAATAAGCTTAGTTTAAAACAATTTAATATATTTTACTGTTAAAAATGAAAGATTTTTCTTTCTTCAGATTATAGGAATTTTGATTACATTTCCCATACCAAGCCTGACATGAATAGATTCGGTAAAATATTGACACTTCACTCTTAATTATGTAAAAGTGAAAATTGGGTGCTTCTATGAAAGTAGACAAATGTTAATAGCTGCAGAAATGGGGATTCTAAATATTGCAAATGGTTATATACTGCTAGATCACTAGAAGGTTGAAGCTATCTCACAGGAATGGAGGCTGTTGCAACTATAGTGAATAGAAGAGACAAAGATTCTAAATGATAGTATTTGCTTTTCTAATTAAAATATAATAATTCAATAATAGTAATAATGAAAATGCTGTTATACAATGAAAATGGGAAGGACAGAGCAAGTAAACCTGTCACCACAGATGAGAGCGGAGGGCCATGAATAACATATAAAAATGAACACATTTTACAATATAGTAATACCCTGATCTTGCATGATAGGTGAGACCTAGCAATAACAATGTAAGACGGTACAATTTTGCATATAAAATACATGTAAATTATGTTTAATTTGGAATGAAAACTAAAAAGAAAACAGTAAATTATGAGAAAAATGTTTAATAAAATCTTAGATAAAACAACTCATTATATGATTGTGACTTGCAAAAATGTGAACTGAAATTATTCTGACATAGAAGGCTTCATAAAATTTAACAAAGTCATCTGATGGATCAAAGATTTTTCTCCTCTCACTCAAAATTTCCTAATAGCATGCTAATAATTTTTTTATTCCTTGTTTTGTGGCTGGAAAGTGCTCTTCATTGTAGTCTATGTTTTCCAAAATTTCTAAAACTTTTTCAATTGAACTGAGGCTATCGGTCAAGTTTCCAGCCATTATTTGATCTTCTAATTGAATTGGATCTAAAGAATCAGGTACTTTAGTGTTTTGCTGTTGGTCACACATTTCCATGAGCTCATCAATTGTCAGCTTCTGATTGTGTGACTCCAGCTGTTCTTGAATGCCATCACTAATGTCTTTGCAAACTGCCGCCTGCTCACACTTGAACTTGCTCAGTCATTCCTGTGACTGGTCCTCTCTACTCAGGCAAGCTGTGACTGCTGAAGCTTCCTCAAACTCAGTGGACAATGAAGGCTTGGCAATGTAGAAATGGCACACAGTATCTTCCTTGCCCATGCCTTGCAGCAATGGTGGAGATCAGAGGAAAAAGGACAAGATTGTATAGCAGGTTCATGTTCAATGTTCTATCAACTAAGCTGCCATAGATATATCATGTTTGATAAACGTATGTAACGTAAGTATTACAAACGTATGCAACGAAAGTATTACAAACGGTGATATCAGAACACAATGTAATCGAAACCATAATATAAATTAATTATTTACAGTTGCTGACATACTTAAAGTATACCTGAATACACATTTAGTATATTATGATTTATATAGAGACTTCAAATATTTTCAATGTCTTGTAAGGATTTATATCAATGTACGTCATTGAACACTCATAGATGACTGTAAATAATGTAAAGATCTACCGTATAATCAGGAGAAAGATTGTTCTGCTTTTCTGAAATGATGAAACAAGCTCTGCAGTAAAGCTGCTCGCTTGCAGCACTTGTACTGTACTAGTTTTAAACACCTAAGGGTATTTTTTTGTTCTAAATATTCACCTAGTAAGTAGATTGTCTTCTTCATCATCATTGTTAGAGGATAAATAATCTATGAAGCATTGAACTTCATCTGTCTTTTCTCTAGTAACATTCACTTGCATTTAAAAAAAAAAATTAAAGTTTCCGCTTTATTTTTGGAGGACAAGAGGCGTTTACTTTAAGTTGATTTAAATTGGAGGCTACACCAAACAAAATATGCAGTTACATATGTGTAAGGAGGATAATATACACCTCCCATATCAGTACACATAGTTCTAATGTGGTTATTACAGCTGTTCTATGTTCTGTATGAAACATATTTGGATGGCTGAACAATCGCCACGGATAGGTTTAAATGTGGCGTAATCTGCCGATTTTTATGTAGCGCAGTGCCCAATCTTTAAGTATCTGAATTTTCTAGAAGAAAAGTTATACGGTCTTATAAAATAATATAATAGCAAGTAGAAAATAATAATTAGGCACATGCTACATACTATTTAATTTTTCAGTTACTTGCACTGAGGGAGTACCGACGTGGCTTCGCCCCCACGCAGCAAGTGAATAACAGAAAACCTACTGTCAGGCCTGAGCTTATGTCCAGGCTCAATTCTTTGGCCTGTGTTTCCAGCATTTTGTCGGCAGTGGTTGAACTGGCAACAATTAAACTGAGCGAGTGTAGATAGTGTTTGCTTTACTCTAGTCATAAGTATCCAGGTCTAAATTAATTTGTCTGGCAAGATCAACAAATTCTTCAATCACCTTACAAATTTCATCAGGCTCTAGTGATGATTCCACCCAAGTTTCAGTGGTGAAAAAAAGTAGACATAGCTTTTTCCAGACAACATTTAAAGTTATTTTTGTGAAATTTCATTCCAAAATTATCCAGTTATTCTCACGGCATCTGATACATTGAATTGTTTTCAAAGGTCTTAAAAAGAGAGCAACTAATCATCTTGTTTAATAAGCTTTGAATGTTTTGATGGCTCCCTGGTTCATTGGTTGAAGTAAGCTGCTTGTATTTGGTGCAAAAATACAACTTTCATGAATGAGTTAAAATTAGTAGCTGGAGGATGACCTGCTGCATCGTCAGTTAATAGCATCGCTTTGAAAGGGTAAAACACTTTAGATTGGTAATAATTGTTGACTTCAGGTGTGAAGTGATGACCAAACCAGTACTAAAAATTGTAAGCTGTCACCCAAGCCTTATTATTCAATTTCAAAATATGGTCAAACTAGCTTTTTTTTTTTTTTTTTTTGTTTTTTTTTAAAAATGCCATTATTTAAGAGAAGTTTTTACCTACAATCACCAGCTGCTTTCGTGCCAACCGTCACTGTCAGTCAATCTTTGGTGGCCCTAAAACCTGGGAAAATTTTCTTTTCCTGCACAGTAATAGTTGTTTTAGGCATTCCATTTTTTTTCATTTTAGAACATGCCAATCTCATCCACAATGAGTATTTTTTTGGCTGGTTCTTTCATAGCTTTGAGTTTTGCTGGAAAGAAAGATGCAGCCTCTTCAAAAATCAGTGCTTGTTGCCTCTCCACTTTCTGCAATGCAATGCCAATTACAGTGACTTTTTAATTTACTGAACCAACTTTTACTAGCTTTAAACACTTCATCTTTAGCCAACTTCCCATTTTATACTTTTAACCTCTCAAATATCAGCTTAACTTGAGAGTATACCATGTTCTGATCACACTTAATTGCTTATAACACCATAATTTTAACATTGTTGGTATCTTTTATAATTGTTCTGACTGTGAATTCTGGTGGAGCACACTTCTTTTCCAATTCACAAATTTTTATTTTTGCATCAAAGTCTTTGATAATGTTAAGCTTACATTCCGATGATAATGTTTCTTTGTTCCTTGTTAGTTGCAAAAGAATTGGTTCCATTTCATTTGGAAGACATAGTAAAGTGTAAGCTACCCTTCGCTCTATTTTCGAGATTCAGTTAAAATCCGACAAAGTTTGAGGTTAACATCAGTACACGATACCATAGTTAAAATCGAAATAACAACACTTTAAGTTCCGAAGAGTAAATAAATAGCACATATCAAACATAAATAAGAAGTTTCTAGTAAAATATAAAACATAAACTCACCTAAACGAGCGTAATCCATAATAATCCTGAAGTAGAAAACACAGGTTTGTTTACCCGACCACAGCATTAATATTCCACTAAATTAAACACTGTAAAGCACTTTAATAATTAGAATTTCACCATCTGATATTAAATTCACTAATAACTCGCAGTTCCAGACCAATTTAAAGCAGTAAATATGATGTTTAAAAGTATCACTTCATAGATTGTTTAATAATTAATTTCAGCACATCTAAATAGTTTCAGGAGTTAAAAAGTAGGCGAAAATGCAATAAATAATCGTCTCTTTCAGTTTTAATAGGTTCCAAGTAGTTTAAACCCGGAGAAATATGAAAAATCAGTAAAACTAGGAAGCCGGTAGGCTAAACAGACGTGAATAATCAAACCTTTCAGCATTAATTTCAACACTGTTAAACCATTTTGAAAGCGATAAGAACAGGTATAAGCTAGCAGATACACGTAATTAATTTTCTATAACCATTAAAGGACAGTTTACTAACCTGCTGTTTGTTAATCCAATTTTTAAATAACTCGCCAGAGGCACCGTACACAAAATATGCTTTTACACTAATTTTAAACGCTGTCACACGATATAAAGTAAATAATAAATTAAAACAGTCCGAAAGAGAATTAAATTCATCTAAATCTCGTAGTTTCCAACCGTTTTAAGAGCTTAAATAGTTATTCAAACACACGAAATAGGTCACTCAACTTTACCATTTTCTTATTCAAAAGCCTACCAAGATACCGGTTTCAAAAGTAGTTTGCCTTAAAGACCCAATCTTCTAGTTTCATATACTTTAGTTTCATGTCATTTAACGCAATAGAACAGATGTTAGCGAATTTTCAAAACCACACGACAACAGCCCACATGGCAGGAACAGAATAATTTTATTGTGCCCAAGATATCACACCCACGAAGATGGGACAACTTTTAAAACACGTATTTTGATACAGGCTACACTTTAGTAATTTTTTCCGGCTTGATAAATCACATACCTCCAGAGTTATACATAGAAATATACATATAAAAACATGGCGGAAGTGTGAAATTTCTGTTTTTAGTGGTAACTCAGTCAGTTCTTAACCGATTTAAATAAAATTTACATTTTTGAGCGGTTAAAATCCGGGACAACACTTTGATCATAGTTTCATGTTTGTAACTTATGACGTTTGTAAATTCCTAAAATTTTCTGAACATGTCGCAACCGGGGGAAAGTTTGAATTTTGCAGTGACGTCACCTTAAAAATAAAAGTTAAAAATAAATTAAAATTTTGCCATCCAACATAACACACGTAAACTCCCATAACTCGTAAACACTTTAGATTTTAAATTGAACACCTGTGAAGGAAGTTGGAAAAATAAGTGTAAGGGAATATTTTAGACCGCGGCAGACCACCGCCGGAGGGTAGCGTCCTTGAACCACTCCTATATAAGCTCGAGTGAGGGAGGGGGTAGTCAGTCGTAGAAAGTCCAGCAGATCGCTTTGATGAGAACACACGTACTTGGTGTGTTCTCCTGTTTTAAGGAGACCGGCTCCAGGCGCGCAGTGATTGATGGAAGTTAGGCGTGATGGCATGATGGCCGACCGGCGCCATTTCTAAATTCGGCATGACCGACATAACAGACTAACATTTTCCGACATGTGTTTATAAAAGATTTCAAGTTTCATTTCGGGTGTTGCGGTCTGTTCTGTTTCATGATTTGTAATCTTCGGCTGATGATTTTTCTCCGATTGCCATTGCTAACTGTGACTTTTGTAACTTATGTGAAAATTTTCAAGAATATATTTCAGTTATCAGGATTCAGACTTTCATTTCTACATTAATACCTTTCTTACAGGAGGTTAATCTGTAAGTGGCGACCGCAGTAATTATTAAAGTTAGCATTCTACATGGTTTAGCGCAGTTATAGAACTTTTTACGAACTTTGACAACTTTTGGATGACTTTGAGTTTAGGTGCAGAAGCTGATACTAACCCCTATATCAGCGCACGTCCTAACAAAAGTCTACCCAGTTTCTACGGATATAACAAACACGCAATATAAATAACACAAACAGTCAAGACAAAAAAATTAACATTAAGGCTATTCAACTAGTTGTGGCAATCTCTCTTTACACAGCTGTGATTGTTTAGAACGTTTCGTCACAACAGTGGGTCTGCTGAAGTATCAAAAATGGAGTGGCTGGTATACTGCGCGAAACATATCAAAACATGTCTTAAGCTGAACACTAGTATTAATTGAGTATAGAATCGAAAGTTGCAAATCACTCAAACAAAAGATGAATTGAGAAGATGATTTATACATCGTGCAACTCTGTATTCATGTTAGACGGGTTAGTGTCAGTTGAGGTATTACTATAGTTTGGTATATATCTTAATCATGATGAGTGGAGCACAGATGGCAAGGGTAGCGGATGTGTACACACTGCTACTCACCACATGACTAACTAATATAATAAAAATATACAGAAGGCCCTTGAAGATTTTTGTACAACTATGTGGTGGTCAAATGAATCTTTTTGCTTTCGATCTGCCACTTCCCAAAAGGTAAATTAAATTGTGGGTAAGACTCTGTCACATAAGTGGTAATTTGCATAAATGATACACATTTACATTTATTTACACATTCCTTTATTCACATATAATTCTCCAGTGACTCTTTGAGCCCTTCAAATGATTAAGACAATTATCCCTTGCTTCTTTCTAGTGCCTGAGAATTTATCCCTTTAGCTTTCTAACACCTGGTATATCTCCCAACTACAAGTTCCCAAATGGTTTCATCCCACCTGTTGGTTCAACGATGATGTTGTAGGCTTCAAGCTGCTTCCGTAACTGCTACTGCTGTTGCCGGCAGCTAACTGCCCGCTTCGAACATGCCATGGCCGATCGGCACATCGAACTAAAACAAGAGCCAAGAGCCACCGATTGGGGAACACAGTAATCTGAATGTGGCATAGTAAATTTGTATCAGCTTTTAGGCATAGTGTCTGAGAAAAATAAGTTGATTGACATGTATGACTCTACTATTGTATGCCATGCTGTACGGAGAGGAAATGTACAAAAAGTGCCAATTTTGAATGTAAAGAAGTCATTTGATTTAAGATATAAAGTGGTTTATAGTGACTATTTAAGAGAAATAAGACTAAAAGGAATGTGCTTTGTTTGGGTGTGAACAGGGCAAAGCGGGGATAAGTCATTTGTCACTGGGTTCTAGCTTCTCAATGGGTCTATGAGATGCCATAAAAACAGAACTTGACAGAATAAGAAAATCTATGGGTAACACAAGAATGGGTATGATGTCAAAAAAGTTGGAAGGAAAGATATGGTTCCATTCTGTATGAAAGAAACCCTGTAGCAATTGAAAACTGCTTATGATCCTGAGCTGGCTCTTAAACCACAATGCCAACAGTGCCATGGTGGAGAATCCGTGAAGACTTCATATCATCGATACGCCATGAAAGCCTTCATTCTCACACAAGTAGTATTACCTATTGCTCCTCCCTCCACACCCAACTAAATTTCTTTGGTATATTCTTTATTATCACTTGATCTATCTAATAGTTTCTTTAACCAATATTTTGCATACTTAAATGGATCTCTTCTGTGGCCACCAGTTTTATACAGCTCACATGCACACCCGGCAGAAATACCAAGATTCAAATGGTACTTGCATACCTCATTGTAGGCTGCCATTGATCAAGCAAACTACTATTCATTTTGGCTCAATTGATTGCTGTTCTAAGGTTAAATGACTGTCATTATCAGTAATGAATTAAATTATTTTCTCCTTCTCATAACCAGTATAAGCTTTCTTTGAACCTAGTTCAATGGCTATTACTCTTCGTTCTGCAAAAAATAGCTATGGGCGAAGAGTTTGTGATGGATAAGAAATCATAGTGGCAATAGGTAATCCAGCATAGGAAGATCAGGATCAGCATATATACATGTGCATAGGTGCCTTATTTCTGTTTTTTAAAAAAGCTGAAAGTAATGCATTATGTTTTCTAAACATTTAAAAAGTTATAAAAGCATATTTCATAAATTTGTGGTAACCTCTAGTATTTCCTTCATTATTTTCTCCTGACCATTATAATTAATCAACAATTAATTGTGACCTTAGAATAGGGCTAATTACAGTAATTTGGTTTTTTGCTGTTGACTTTGTAACATGCCATGATTTATATTTACAGTATAATAGCCTTTAAAATGGAAATTATGATCATGTAGTTCAAAAACTGTATAAAATAGTGATAGCATTCTGTTTATCATTCCTTGATTTAAACCTGTTATAATAGAAATAATTATTATTTCAGAAGAATAGTCGCTTTCCTGAAGCTATTGTCAAATGCAGGCTGTGTGATTTTTACTGTGTCGATGTGCCACACATTGAAATACATCTCCAGGAAGCCAGACACATAAAAAAAATACAGGTAATGATCATCACTTTTGATAAAGCTGATTTTGTAACAGAATTACTAGATGCAATAAGTTACAGTGTTAGAATAGAGGTTATTGTGCTGTTGGTCTAGATATTGATGTGCCGTATATCTCATATAAAAATAGAATCAGATTTTCCAATAGTAAATTAAGTTGTGTACTTCTTTCCATTTTATTAGCCCCACACATTGTTCCTTCCATCTGGCTCATGGCAGTCTTGCGTTACCTCATATCTTAAAATGTCATCTATTAGCTGTATCAGAACAAGACCAAGAAAATATGTTGCATTATCTTTGGTGTACTGAGCGTAATGGATGAATAGCAACGTTCAGACCACAGGACGGAGGCTCGAAACCCTGCCTGGCCATCCAGATTTGTGTTTTCCATGGTTTCACAAAATCACTCCAGATGAACGATGGGATGGTTTGTACAAAAGGTTATGTCAAAATTCCATGCAGTTCTTTGCCCCCTTTCCTATCCCACCTCTAAATATCTTGATGCTGACAAGGCATAAAACCATATACAATAAGAAAAAATTGGTGATGTAGGAGCAGGCAACATGTCTTTTAATTGAGTTCTATGACGTGGTTGGATAACATTTCAAAGATACAAAGCATGATTTATTCTTAGTAATGATGCTGTAGTGGTAGTTTTTTAATACGTTTCTTTCGTAATATTGGGAAATTGCTTCATTAAATTATTTGTGTGTTAGATAATTTTTCTCATCTTTTTATTGTGTTGCCAGGTTGGTGTATGTAACTGTTCAGTTGAAGTTTGCAGCATGTTTTTATTTTCCCATGCAATCTGGTGACAGTTGACCACATCTACCATTGATATGGATCATCATGGATTTGTGTATAAATGTCTCCGTTACATTCCAGTTATCTTCTTGCTCTGCAGAGTCAGTCAAGTCAAATTAGCCCTCTTTGAAAAAAAATAAGATTTATTGATTTACTTTCTGCAATGACATTCTCCATGTACACTGATCATAGACTGTAATTACAACTAACGTTTTTTAATCTACTAAATGCTGGCCATATTCACTAATAAATGGACATTTAACACACCAAGCCCAATGAGTTACCGGTAATGTTCGTGCCTATTATTTGGGAGGATGCGGGTTCAAATCTGCATCCAGCAATCAAGAATTGAGTTTTCATAGCTTACCAAAGTTGCTCCAAGTAAATGCCAGAATGGTTCCTTCAGAAGGCCTTGGTATAATTCCTTCCCATTTCTTGCCGATGAGGCACAAAGCCTGAAATTAATGTGAAAATCTAATAGTTTTTATTTTTAAAGAATGTGGCCAGTCGGAGATTAATCATTTCGATTTTTCTGTTTATTTTTTCACCTCGTATTTAATTAATTCTAGAAGTTTTCCAGTTATGCAGAAATCTTGTTTACAGGCAAAACAGCTTGTGGATCAGCTCTCCTGTTTGATTATGCCATCTAGAAAAATAATGGCCGTAATTAATACACTCTTAGAAGATTTTATTGGTAATCGTTGCTTGACCACAGAAGACTATGAAAAGAGGAATGGATTCAAGGAAGAGATGATTCAAATGATCCGTAGAGACTTCCCAGGTAAGTAATTTGTACAGGCTATTCATTTCAGCACTCTCTCGTATGTATATTTGCTGGCATTTGTTACTATAACCCTCTTTGGTACAGGCTTCATCCCACATTCAGCAGCAGTTATTTGTAGATTTAATGGGTTATATGAGCTCTGTTCAGCTTCCCAATCACAAATTTTAATCCATGACTTGGTTGTTCGACAATGAAATAGGAAGAATTGATAATTATTTAATAAATACAACGGTGCAACTGTTGTTGAATATTATTTGTTTCACAGAGGCTGTAGCTAGTTAAATGCTAATTGTCTGTATAATGTATTCTTAAATATCGACGAAGAAGTTAACTGATAGAATTACTTTCAAAGCTATGAATGTTACAAACTGAACTAGATCACAGTCGCCAGTCTGGTTAGCTTCATTAGTATACATAACAACTTTCAAAGTTTACAGTTACACACATGAAATTAGTGCACATTTGCAACTTTTTTATTTCATCGTCAAATTTGTTCTTCGCAACAGAAGCAAACTGCCAGACACTTGGTCTCCCAAGATTGCAGGTTCATGTACTTTTAAAGGTAGGAAAATCGTGAATAATTACATTACATTTAATCCAGATTAATACTTAAGAAATCACTCGTTGTCTGCCGATCAACATTTCAATACAATTCACACGCCATGACTGCTCAGCGATACTCTGCAACAATGTCTTTACTTCAGAGAGCTTATATTACCAACTTATCGATATCTGTAAATTCTGTTAAATTAAATAAAATTACATTAAACGCATTATGCTTGTTCTTTAGTATCTTTAGTGTACGTTGTTTTTCTCTAATATGTGATTAATTTTAACTTCTGAACATAATGGTTTTTGTTTATATGTATCGAAACTATTCTTATATATAGGAAGCAAATAATGTGACATATTTTCATATTATCAGTTTTTCAATTTTTATACAGAAAGTTTTTTGTTTGCATAGGTATAATCAGAGAGGATGCATATTGTAACTTACATTTAAATTTCTATTTTGGGGTGTGGTTGCTGGTCGCCTGTGCCCTCAACCAGCATTCTGCTTCCAATATTGCACAATTTGGATATAGTTAAGACCTTATGACTTCTCTGGTAGTCAATTTTAATGCACAGTTTCTGATGCACGTCATTGTCAAACTTCAGTTTTTGTGTGCTCATTGCTGTTGTTCAGTTTTTTTTTTT
Source organism: Vandiemenella viatica (assembly GCA_031002005.1). Taxonomy (NCBI): domain Eukaryota; kingdom Metazoa; phylum Arthropoda; class Insecta; order Orthoptera; family Morabidae; genus Vandiemenella; species Vandiemenella viatica. Next base: position 4,545 of record JARYHS010008879.1, on the reverse strand, counting down.
TTTCTGGCAGTGCTCTGTCACTAGTGTTGTGAGTGGAGAGTTTGAATTTTGTAATTGCATGTGTGTGTGTATTTTGCTTTGTTTTTCCAAAAATGTGCATGTGTGGTGGAGGAGGGAGATGCAAAGTAGTGTTCACCAGTAAGTCGGTGCTGTTGTCATTCTCTTGAAATAGCCATAGTCTCTCAGGTTCAGTTTTGGTCATGTTGGGCTTTAGAGGTCAGTGGTGTGCTGCCTCTTGGCATACCTTTCCTTCAGATTCTGTCAAGTGATTTCTTACTGCCTGCTCTGACACCACTGATACTTCAAGCTCTGATACCAGTGATGATAATCTGCATTAGAACTTTCAACAGACTTGGTGGAAAGTTACGTCCTGTACCATTTACTAACTTGGCACTTTCATCTATTTACATCACTGTGAGATTCACTGCAGTGAAATGTTGTTCCTCCAGTCTTGTTGGTAGCCTGATAGATGAGAAAACTTGTCTGTCCTATTTGTTATCTTCCATATAGTAAAACAAACTAATGACTGCTAGATTCACTCATTGCAGTACAGTTTAATAGCTATATGTAAGTGCCACTTCAGAAGTTTTCTGGCATTGTGGTTGAGGATATAGTAGATCTGATAAATTTTTTTGTGAATAATGTTGAAACTAAGCCAGCTGCACCAAGCTTTCACATGAAATTATGCTGACTTGTATTAACATTTTGAAAGTGTGCTGAATGTTCTTAGGCCAAGTAACTCAGCATCTGAAGAAAACTAAAGTCAGCTGATGGTTGAAACTACATATATTTCAGTACTGAAACTACTATAAGCCCTTTATGTGAAAGACTGTGTTCAAGATAAATACTGGTTTCTGTGTTGACTCCACAGGTGCCTGGTACGCAGGTGCCAGGTACGGGTTTGGCAAACCCGTGGTGCCTGAACTGGAAACTTGTGATCGCCGCAAGTTTCCCACACCGTAAACTCCTACCATGCTTCAACGACCACCGTAGGGCGTGACGGTGGAACGTTGTGTGTTTAGGAGAACGGGGATCTTGGCTTCGTCCCCCAGATCGCGAAGACAGAACTAACCTCTATAAAAAATCCTCAACTTCAAGGTCAGACACGTGCTGAGGAGATGAATGGGTGATGAGCGAGATCACTCGCTAGCGTGCAACCTGAGGGGCACCTGCGCACCCCTGTTGTATTAGGATTTCCTCTTATATTGGTTATACTCGTGGGTCCGAAATTCAGCCTCACAGTAAAAACAAAACAAAAAAACCTGTGGTACGGGTGTGCTGCAGGATAATCTAAATACACCCAGTTCTAAGAAGCTGGTGAGGGTTGATAGCCCCCCTGCTTCAGAATATCACAGTAACGGAAATGTATGTTCGTTTGCAAATGCCTTTGTTGTAATGCAAAGAGTGGAAGGGTCATTCAAGAAAGTTTCACCTTTCTATATTCAAAAAGTATTACAGGGTCTGGTAGGGGCCCTGAATTCAGTAAAAAAGCTGAGGGACGGGATGCTGCTGCTGGAAATATCCACCAGTAGGCAAGCGACCCAACTCTTTAACTGTGTGAAACTCGGGGAGTTTGCCGTTACCTGCGAACCCCACAAATCCCTGAATTGTTCTAAAAGCTTAGTCTCCTGCTGTGACATAATGGAAATAAGGACCGAGCAGCTTGTTAAGGAGCGGGAAGATCAGAAAGTGGTCGAGGTACGTCAGATAACATGAAGGGTTAATGGCAGTATTGAAAAAACTGCCACCTTCGTCCTGACGTTTGACACTCCAGTTCTACCAAAGAACATCAAAGCAGATTACATTAACTTGAATGTCCGTCCATATGTTCCGGACCTGATGCGCTGTTTCCACTGTCAGCAGTTCGGACATACAACGGCGTCATGTAAAGGAAATCCAACCTGTGGTAAGTGCAGGAAAGGCACACATGAGCCAGGTGTTAGTTGTATGCTCCCACAGGCTTGCGTCAACTGCTCTGGTTCGCACCCTGCCTGGAGCAGGGAGTGACAAGTGTATCTTGAAGAGTGCAAGATGAAGGAGTTGAAGACCAAAGAGTGGATACCTTACGCAGACGGGAAGAAGAAGGCCAAGACGCTCGGCGCTCCAATTTTCGGAACTAGCTTTGCTAAGGCGGCTTCAACTCCCGTTAGGAAACAGAGTGTTGCTATCCAGACAACCGTTGCAGACATGAGCACAAATACATCGTGCTCATGTCAGTGCAAATGCGGTGCAAAATCCGCTAAGGTCAGAACATCTAAGACCACGGACGTTGGTAGCAACACATCTGCGACCACGACCATACCAGCAGCAGTGAAATAGGATCCACCAGCAGTAACAGTGAATTTAAAGCCACCTCCAATACCACCACCACCACCAAAATTACTGGAGGCGATCAGAATATCCGGGGCCCGAAGTTTAGACAGGCAAACCCTACTCAGTTCATGAAATTCCCCTCTTCTTCCCCTCAGAGAACACCTAGTAAAAGGGAGAAGAAGGGAAAAAGAAAGAGGAATAAGAAGGCCAAAGAGGTGATTGAGTCGTCTACTGAGTCGGAGACGTCTGTTTCTTCGAAGCCAGAAGAAACTGAAATGCTGGTGGATGAGTCCGGTCTTGTTCCTCAGCAGACAGTGGCCGAAGACCCACCCGCAAAAGCACCAAGGTCACCCCCTAACGACATGTATTTTGGGGACCTTTTTTTTTTTTCACTATACAGTTTTAATTCGGGCGGCAATGTGGAATAATGAGATTTCTGTCGGTGAACCCCTCCTTCCCCCGAGTCAAGCCCCCCAAACCAAATCTGCCACTGGGGACGGGTGAAACTAAACAGATAGGATGGCCTCTTTACAGCCACCCATCCATGTCCATTGTTTTAATTTTTTATATTGTTATAATTCAAGTCTCCCTGGCCACTATACAGCCAGCAAGACATGTAGTGTTTTTAATGCTTTTGTGAACCTGTTTGGCCCTTTACAGCCATCCAGGTGTTGTACGGTCTTTGGTCCTGGTGGCCCCTTTTTAAGCCATATCTTATTTTTGTAAATTATTTTATTTGCTGTCTGTATGGCCAACCCCTTTACAGTCGACAATGCAGACAGTATTTTAGTATATTTTTTAGCCAAAGTATTAGCTGGTCGTTGTTGGGGCACTAATGACCTTGCTGTCGACGTGCCCTAAAGCCACAAAAAAAACAACAACAATTTCTGTGGTGAGTGTTTCTCGAATGCGGAACTGTTAATGTGCACCTGTTTTAAAAGAAATAGTGTAGTTATTTTATTGAAACTGTGGAAAAAGGAAATGGCTTTAGGCGATATAAATGACAAGGAAATGGAAATTGACTCATCACTCACCAAAGTTGAAGGCTGCAATGAGCAAAAAACATATATAACAAACACTAAATTATATAATATTTCAGTTTTACATCTTATTCCTGCTGTAGGAAATGAGTCATGTGGTTCGGGAGGTGTGCACACGCTGAAGTTTATTACATGACTGAGTGAATTATTGATATGCTGGGAGAGACTGAGATGTCATTTATAACTATATACATCGCAAATCTCCCATACAATCACCCACCCTCCCCGTAACCTCTCCCACCCGGCACCTCTAAAATCCAACGGTAGCCATGCCTTTGTCACCCAGTTCTCTCCTGGCCTTGAATCCATCAATCAAATCTTACTACTGGGGCATGACTTCCTTTGCTCCTTTCCAGAAATGCGCACTCTTGTGCCAAAGTTTGCCAACTGTCCCCATACATGTTTCAGCAGTCCACCTAACCTCAATAACATCTTGGTTCACAAATACCCTCCATCAGACTTTCAAAAAACACCATATGGATCTTTTCTTTGCAATAAACCTTGCTGCAAAACCTGCAGCATGCATCCTCCCACTACAACATATTGCAACCCTACTACAGGGGAAACCTTTCCCATCATTGGACATGCCACATGCTCCACAACACACATCATATACCAGCTAACCTGCCGCAACTGCACTAACTCCTATATAGGCGTAACTACACAACAATTCTAGGTCAGAATGAATGGCCACAGACAAACAGTCCATACCCACAACTTATACCTTCCAATACCAGAACATGCTAACTACCACGATTCCAACAACCTCAATGACCATTTCACAGTGAGAGCAATCATAGTTTTCCCCGAAACCACCGCCGCTTCAGAACTTCGGAGATGGTAACTTGCATACCAAAATATCCTAGATACCAGACACCCACCTGGCCACAACCACCAATAAAATTCCATTTTTTGACCCATTACTCATTATTATTAGTATTATCCTTATTATCATTTAACAATATACAATTTCATCAAAATTTATTTATGTATTTTCCATTTTAACATTCTGTACCCTTTTGTTGTATTATTAATTCTATCACCTCCTGCGACATATATAGTTATAAATAACACCTCAGTCTCTCCCGACATATTGATAATTCACTCAGTCATGTAATAAACTTCGGTGTGTGCACACCTCACGAACCACATTACTCATTTCCTACAGTATGAATAAGGTGTAAACTGAAAT
>JARYHS010008878.1:0-25002 GCA_031002005.1 Vandiemenella viatica | reverse complement strand
GGAGTGTTTTTAGTTGTTGCTGCCTCACTGCCTTCAACTCTGGTAAGTGATGCGTGACATTATCTTCCCTTTCCTTATTAATATTGCCTCCTACTTAGTTGTTCATGTGAAAATAATATACAAATGGTTGAATGTTTATATTTATCTAAGCAGGACTAATTCAACAGTAGTGTGAAATATGCAGTGAAAGAGGAATGTCCCTAGTTTTATAAATATTACTGGAAGATATCTGCTGAACTGGATAAAATGAAATTTTGAACCTCTGAGGAGGTGCAACTGACCAGTTCATATCCTGCTATTGTTGAAGTTGGTTGTAACTTTTTTATGTACAGCTGATTTGGATAAGTTTATTTGAAATTTGGTGAAAAACTCTAAATACCTTAAATAAGTCCATGTATATTGTTTTCTGTATTATTACCATTTTTCATTTCAAACTAGATACCCAAACAAATCAGCCCTCTGCTTTTTCAGTCTCTGAACCTTGTGTAATTTCACTTATTTCAATTGCTGTAACCTGTTTGCTGAGGCAAAAAAAAAAAAAAAAATTCATGCAAAGATATCATCTTAAGATGACAAAATGTCATGAGAACTATGAACAGAACTTGATTGGCATCAAGCATAGGGAAAAAGATGTGTAACACAACTTAATTTTCTGGTAATAAACCATCTCTTGTGTTTGTAATGAAACTCTGTGGAGTATTTGCTTCATTATTTAGTCTAATCTAATAATGAATACACCACCTTTAAAATTAGGTATATTAACCAATTCTCAGCTTTAAAAGTAATTAGTAAATTTAAATTGTGTGCAGCTGGGTTTGATCTGAAATTATTTTAAGGCATAGATTGCTGTTGCCTCAAGATCCTCTTCATACTGCGAAATTTCAAAGCGAAACAACTTAGACTTTGAGTCATCAATTTGAGTTACCTGCAATATGATAGCCACAGGCAACCTACTGCCACACACTGAGGGTACTGTGAAGCGATACAGTCTCTTCAGTCTGCTTCTAGCCTTGGTAAGCGTACTTCTAATAAATATCCCTGTCGTTGCTGCTAACATACTATTTCATCAAGTTATGATGTCTCTGTCACCTATTCTTACTGCAACTACTATTGAAAAAGAAAAATCCAAAGAATGTGATGCCATCCTTAAATCATAAAAGAAGGGGGAAAAACATAGAGTAGGTAAATAAACACATATAAGAAAGGATACCGATCACTTATAAAATTTTGAAGTTAATACTAGTAATAAGAACTAATGAAAAATAAACATGCAAGCTTTTTAACGTGGTGTTAATTAATTAGTTTTCGTCATGTTACACCATGCATGCCCAACAAGAATCGATATTTACTATGGAAGAATCTCTTTGCAATTAATAATTATAACTTCCTGAATTTCTTTATCAAATGACAGGTTGCAACTGTACAAATGATGACTCACAAAAAATAAATTTAACTTCTGTTTTTATTAAACAGTTCATTGATTCTTTCACATGTACATCTGACTTATTACTACAAAAAGGCTTGCCGTTGATTGATATTGCTCGTCAACTATTTAACTATACTGTAAAGGCCAGACTGAACCCCCGGTGCCGAACCTTACGTTGTCAAGAGGCCTGAGTGGATGGGGGGTGAATTTGTGGGCTTGTGGTGGAAGCAGACTTTAGGGTGGAAGTTTACTGACCTTCGGGACATTTACTAAGTCTTCTATTCCTCTTGCACTGTCTTCACTCTTGAAGATGTCTTCTGTCTTCTGATGATCTAAGCAAAGACTTGTGGGCTATAGTAAGATGTTAATTGATGTTAATTGTCAGGAATCATGACACCACTCCGTTAGTTACGGTTGGAGAACTGATTAGGCAGGGAAAGGCCAGGGCAAAATGATAACCTAGCTGAGAATCTACCTAGTAAATAATGTAGGCGCCTATCGTATTTAGAGTCCCTTTTATTAACCACTGAAGACTGTACCATATGAATACAGTTGAGAGCACGATCTGTAAGGATAACTCCCAATAGACTCTACAAATAATAATTATTGACTGAGCCACATCTCGGCTGTGCAAACTGACTGTTAGAGAATGATAACTTATTGACTGAATGGCGAATTGACACGATGGATGCATGGTGGCGAGGCAAGCTAACGAGACACGGTTTAGCTAAGAATTAGCCCATGTTGACTGGTTGGTAATGATCGACAAAGTGAGAGCGAGTTTTGCTCGCTGTGGTCGCTCGTAAGTTCGGTTTTGCGTCACCGAACAGAGCGATGCCCTCTTAGTCAGCCGTCAGCATTTTACCAATAAACAGCACCTGCTGACATTCGCGCTTGCATTCTGTTCTGACTTGAGGCTCCACTAACTTTACGAAGTATTTCATATACCTAAAATTCTCATTCTTTCGAATAAATATATATGTCGAAAACGACCATCACAATACTATGAATACACTTTTGACTGAATAATACTGTGCTACTTTTGACAATGTGTACAAGTAACAATCTAACTTTGTCAAAATCTTAAAAAACAGTTTATTAAAGTCAAATATTAATTAAAACACATGTAAAATCTTTTTAAATGATAAATAAAATTACTGGATACTAATTACATGTACTCTTTTCTCAAATTCATCCACAAACTTAACGTTGAACGTGTGTTCATCCACCATGTTTCGCAAGACTTCTAAGAGTCGACGTCCTTGCAGGTCGCGTGAGACTGACAGGACACGTGTCTCTTAGGAGTTGCGTCGTTTGTGTCTCCCCATTACACAACATTGGAAGTGATTTACTAGATACTCTCAAGATCCACAAGTATCCATTGCGTTGCCTGGAAACTGCACAGTGTAAAGATGGCCTAACAGTGGTAGGAAATCAGCCTGATGCTATCAAAACTATAAACTATCATGTCAGCATTCAAGTATTAAATTTAATTTGACACTGGTGCCTTCAAGTGGAGAAATCATGGTACACAGATCTTTCATTTTATACTATTGTTATTATTTTTTGCTCATTATCTTGTGCCAAAAAATACAGTCAAATAAAATCATCATGATGTTTTCTAAGGTCCCCCCCTCCCCAACCCCTTTTTACAGATGTCCTATTATTGAAAATATTGAAATTTGGCTTATCATTTTCCTTTCTTTGTTGGAAGTTGGAAAAGAAATAGTTTTTCAAGTTGCATACATTGAAATTTCAGTTTACGTTGTACAACCAGACTTGTACTATATTTGAAGGTGTTAGTGCTGTATCACAGATTATTCTAGATTTTTTTTTTTTCCAGAAACTTCCAGTGGTGTGCATATTTTGTCTGGAAGAGGGTCATTTAATAAAATCTTGTCCCCTGAATGAAAGGGTGACACTTGAACAGCTGCCAGTAATGACAACTACTTATATTGATACCTTGAACAGGGTGTGTGAATATGTAGTAGGTATGTAGTTTAATGTGAAAGTACATTTGTTCAAAAAGAAAATTGAAGATTTTTACTTTGTACACATAAAACTAAATTTGAAATATCTGCTGATTATCTAGACATATTGTTTGAAATAAATTACTTCTATACAACTGAGGCTAACGCTTATGAAACTGTATTGTGTTTTACTTTCTTCCTTAGACACATCATATTTACTCATCTATTCGTTGCTGATTAAATGGATAATCCTCTTTCATGTGGCATGTTGCGCCTACTCTGTAATATTAAATACCTGAAATTGAGTGGCTGCAGAATTGTGTATCCACTTTAAAGTTTTGTTTATTGATTCAACGTGAAATGTGTCTTTTTTTCCCAATATCAGAGTAATTTGTGTATGAGGATAAAATGAAAATTTCTTGGCCTTGCAGTGAAAGCGTGTAATTTTTAGTTTAAAAATGCATAAAGCACCCAGAAAGGGGTGGGAGGAAACGAACTGAAACTCCATGGGTTGAGAGGGTGTGTGAAGTCATTTCATTGATTAAAAACTTAATTCAAATGTAGAAATAACTTTGCAGTATGTGCCCAATTATCAGTATTATGTTGCACCCCCTCTGGCCATGACACATGCACTGATTCTGTTGGGAAGGCGTGTATCATCTCCCAAGACAAGCCTGCCCATAACTGTTGTAGCTTTTATTTTATTATTATTATTATTACTCCGCGATTCACTAAAAGTGTGTGGCGGAGGGTGCATTGCACCTATCGAAAAGGGTTATGGTCTGGAAGGGTTATAAGGGATATGGCAGGAGGCGCCCATGGGCTATTGTGAGGAACCATCCCCGCATTCGCGTGGAGTGATCTGGGAAAACCATGGAAAACCCAGATCAGGATGGCTTTTTTTTTCTCCCGGATTTTCAAGGTCCGAGGGGAAGATCGGGACACCGCCGCAACTGCGGTGCTCTTCACGTTCCAAACCCTATCTCCCTGCTAGAGGATTCCAGGGAACTCGAACGCTCATGCAGAAAAGAAAACTCTTCCCCGATCTCCCGACGGCGTCTCCGGGTCCTTTTGGGTTACCCCGACGAGCTTCTCAGATGAGGGGCCCGTCTTGTATCGGTTCCGCTGCCGGGTTCCGGAATAGGAACCGGATTCCCTTTCGCCCAACGGGGGCCTTGTCCTTGATATTCTGGATACTGGTACCGGGACAGAGTCAACATCCAAGCTGGTCCCACACATAGTCTATTGGAGGCAGATCTTGGAAGCTTGCAGGCCATGGGAGTTACTCAGCATTACGTAAACCATTCATAGACACATGCCGTGTGTGGAGGTGCATTACCATGACACTGTTGCATCAGAGGTAGCAGGGCCATCAGAGTTCCTTCAATCACTAATAGCCGTGACCTTGAAGTTATAACCGATGGCTCCTCACACCATAATGCCTGGAGTAACACTGCTGTGCCTGTTGAAAACAATGGAAGAATGGGACCCATTCCCGTTTCACTGCCATACTCGATGGCAATAGTGCAGAAATGCGATTCATCACTGAACACACTGCTATGCCATTCATCTGTAGTCCATGCTTCCCAGTCATGACACCATTCCAAACGCAGCCGTTTATGCTATGGAGTTGACGGCAGCCTACACATGGGATGGTAATTCCATAGTCCAGCTGCTGCTATTCTATGACCAATGGTGCAGGATGACACATAATGTTGCAAGTAGTCCATTGCTTTTTCTCTGATGGCAGTTGCAGATGTGAAGATCCCTCAAATTACCAAGCCCTCCAACATTGGACCACTGTCACATTGAATACCCCACAAATCTGGATATTGCATGATTTGACCAGCTGGCCAATGGAGACCCACAATGAGGTCCCCTTAAAGGTGGCATCTCTGTGTCCTTTAAAGCGATCGCTCAACATCTCTTGCTGTTCATGCCCCTTATGTACCCTAGCAGTCCTGGCAATAACACTAAATACGAATGACAATAATACTTTCCGTTGGCCGTTCTACCTGTCACAGAGAATTGCAACTCTTAATCATTGACATACCAACCAATGATGTGTATGTGTGCGAAGTTACATTTACATCTGACCATGTGTTCTTGGCACTTTAATCCCCCCCCCCCCCCTCCAGGATGTGTGTATTTTGAATATGGTTGCCATATCTATTTTTTTTCTATAAAATGCCATAAAATTTTGTTCCTCGCCCATTCCTTTCTTTTGCATTATTACTTTCTGCTGCAGCTTTCCAATCACCTATGAGTGTTAAACCATAAGTGTCTGGTTATCAGCCAGTTTAAGAATGTGGTTGGAATTGGAAAGGTCCTATGTTCAATTCTTGTTTGAGAACACTTTTTTTTCTGTATAACATAAACATTTTCACAAACATTTACCAATATAATAATTTGTTTTTATTCAAAGAATTCACAATTTTCTCGTTGATCAGTGTCAAGCAAACATTTGAAACATAAATTGCTGACATACAATGAAACCGTTATCAAAAGATATCCCACTGTAACCACAAACAATTTTTATTTTTGAAGTAGAAAAGCTTACTTCATTTACATTTCTAACTGTTTCTTGGAGAGTTTTAATTGTTGTGTTTGTATGTTGGTGAACTACACACTATTTATAAACCATATTTTTAACCATTTATACACAAATTGAGAGAAACAAACAAGATATTATTTACATAGAGAGAGTGCTTACTGTCACGTGACATTACATGCATCAGATGCACCATGTTGGAAAGGAGCTTTTGGTGGATTTTTAGACACTTTAAATTTTAATATTGAATTTTTCTTAAAATAGGCACTTTTGTCAGAAAAGAAATAGTATCTGTGAATAACGTGTATCAATAAACAGTTAAAACAATTTCCCCAAAATAGTCGGATAGCCTATTCATGCTACAGATTCTTCATTGCATTACCCAGATTTATTTTGTAAGCTATGTCTTACTCCAGTTACCAATAAAAATTCCTGTTTGAATCCCAGAAAACACTTGCCACACCCATTCAGGAAGATGCTCTCGACTCACATTTTGTGGATAGCCGCCAGCTTCCAACCATTGTTTTGATCGCTGTTTCATTTCTGATATACAATGGTAGTCCCATGTCTCATCCATAGTAACAAATTGGTGCACATAATTGGTAGGATCATTTTTTAAAGTGGGCCAAACATTTTTGAGTATTTTGTTTTCGCTTTTGTTTGTAGTCAGCACATAACAAATGCATTATCTTATTTAATTCTTGATGCACAATGTAGTTTATCTTTTCTTTTGATATGCCTACGGCCTCAGTTAAGTCATTCAGCTTTAATAGTTGATCATATATTTTTCATTTTCTCAATATTTTCAACTGTTGTTGGAATTGTTTGTCATTTTTCATGTCGATCAACTTCAGGAAATATGTAGCCACATGTAAATTTAGCTGCTCATTTCTTCTTTATTGGTTCCTTATAAACCTCCTCCTTTGGGTGAATTACTGTTGGCAATAATTCATACGAACCAAAGGATTTTACAATGCACCATGTTCCAATTTATCCATGGAATATGTTTACTTTTTAAAATTTTGCATATGGAATACTTCACAGATCATATTTAAAGTTAACATTCATAATTGTGACAGGCATGCCAATATCACGGAAAGAAAAATAATTCATTGACACCAATGAAACCTCTCTGACAGGCTGAGAACGTTTCTCCTTACCCTTGTAATTTGTTGATTTTATCACCATAAATATTTAAAATAGCACTCATTCCAGCTAGAAATGTCTTGAGTTGCAGTAGTCATGTAGAGTGTTCATTTCTTGTGAATTCATTGTTGAAGATACAATTTCTTTTGTTTAAATGCTTTGTCTTGATCAGATTATGTCCTACCTATTTTTAGAAGAATTTTCAGTTATCGAGTTTTATTTTCATTTACTTTTCATAACCATTTTGTACACACAGCCATAAGTTGTGACCAAATTCCTTTTTTGCCCATTAAAAAATAATAATAACCCACTTGCAATCTGGTTACTCACCTCCCACACTTCGGTTAAACTTTGTGATAGTACAGTGTGGACTTTTATGTGTCAAAATTTTCCTTATGTATCCTCATATTGATCTTGGTATTGAATTAGCTCTGTTGTGACTTCACGTGGGTGTTTTCTATTAATGAAAACAAATAAAAAAAACTTCACTTTGTCCTCAACCCAGTGCTTGGTTGGATCCTCTCAACAGTGGCATAACTAGGTTAACAAGGGTCCCTGTGCAAAACATATTTTGGGCCCAGAGGCCAGATGGGGAACTTATTTTTTTTTAGCTCTACCAAGTCTTGTGAGGTTTGACAAATTGTTTGTTAAAAGCAATTGATTCCTAACATGATGTATATAGTTATACTGCCGCTTCCTTGCTGTCCTCTTTTTACATGAAATTTTAATCATGCTTCTATTGCACTAAGAAGTATTTTATTTGTGAATTTTGGGTATGGAAATGTGTATTTTATGTTGTTGTGGAACAGCATACTTTAGTTTCATTCCAAAAATATATGTTCTAAGACCTGTCAGACAGTTTCTCAATTTATATCTTTTAATAATTTCAAAGTAACTCTTGCTACAGTAGTCCTTATTTTTTTTTATTACATCTTCATGTTTTCCCTTCTTACCAAACATCTATTTACTTACGTATTATATGCATTATTCTGAATACTGTTGAGAGTGTTTTATCTAAATATTTGTGGATGTCTAGTGTAATCTGGTTTCAACACCTTAGAATTTAACTCACCAGTAATTACCATCATTGTCATAATCACCTCAAACATTATTGAGATGATTATAACTTTCATGTTTGGTTATGAATTGTATAATCAATGGTGTTCAGATTGTTTTGTTGAAGTAAAAAAAAATAATCATCATTTAGATCTCGGAATGTATGTTCTGGGAGAGCTTTGTATAAAATTATCTCATTAGAGAAGTGCTTCTGGAAAACATCAGCTGAGCTGGGGCACTTTGTTTGGTATTGGATCCACATTCAGCATCACCAGGAATCAAAACCCATTCACTATTAAGATTCTAGTTTTTGGTAGTTCGGTAGGATCAATTCACATTGCAAATATACTTAGTGGCTACAATTCTTCACAAATTTTCTTCTAGTTCCTGAATAAAGGACACTAGTTGTGACAGTCATGTCAAACAACCATCAAGGTCCTGAGTAATCACACCAAGGATGAAAACATCATTATTTTATGAATGCTGTCTTAAAGGTTCTTGGCCTTATTCATAGATTGTCATACTGTTATATGTTTTCATGATAAATAACTTTGCAGATATCTGTAAGAATATTATATTGTTATATTTTTTTGTAGAGCTTGGAAATAATATAATGATCACTAATGTTTCTTATTTTAATTTTAGTTCACTTATAGGATCAGCAGGCATTATTGAAGCCAGCAGCTTTTCAGAAACTCCATTCCCCAACCTTTCTCCTAACACTAAGATTTTATTAACATGTATTTTGTTTGTATTTGGCATACAATGATAATAATAATCTCCTCGTTTATTTAATAGTAAATACAAAAGGCAAATTTTATAAAATCAATTACTTTGGAAAAGTTTGTTGTCTCGTAATATGTGCAGTATGTTTTTTTCCCCCCCCTGCAGCCCCACTACATTTTGAGACAACAGAGATCTAACTTTCTTTTTTTCTTATTAATTATATTCTAAAATCCCATATTTATCTGAATTTGATTTATCAGACAAACTTACAAAATCATTGTAAAACAAGAAAATAGTTTTCATGAAGTTTTTTCATCCATTATTCAGTATTCTAATATCTCCTTTTCACCCTAAGAATTTATCAAGTTACCAGAAAATAAACGAAAATAGAAGATTTTTCTGTAATAAATTACTGTATGATATTCATTTCAGTCATAACTTAAAGAATTATTCACTTGTAATTTTGATATCATCTTTTGCAGCACTTCATATGAATTGTCTTGCTGGTTATACTAACATTATTGCTTCAGATAATACTTATATAATGTTTTCATACATAAATGTTGATATAATTTGGCAGAAAATATGATTTCTACATATTGTTGTTGCTTAACTATGATGACTTGTAAAAATATAGCAATAATCAAGTAGGTTGCCTGGCTTGATTTTTAGTATTTTGATTACTTACTAGAACAGTGGATGTAATTCTTATTGTTTTGTAAGTACTGAGAAAACTAGTACACATAGGTAGTTGTAAAACTGCTTAAATTATTAATTAAAATATTGTAAAGATCATTTTTTTTAAAAAATCACAATTCATCACATTTAATTTTTGACAGAGTGTAGTTATTAATATGGTCTATCTTGGACCAACACAGCATGCCACACTGTTTCTTAATTTAACCTCTTTTCTTTATTACCTATATACATTATCAGTAAATAAATATTTACACTGGAAAATTTTTCTTTTCCCAATTTAAGGGTTGTAATACTTACCTTGTGAGATGAATTCAATAAACTTTTAAGTTTGATATGCATTACATATTTGGTAATATCAGTTACATTAGTGGACTATTGTGAGAACACATTTTATGCACTCTTGAGTCATTTCGTGTCATGTCAGTTATGTCCAGTAGATATCATGATATCCATTTCAGAGATTTCTTCCATGTACCCAGGCCCCTCACATGTTCATCTACTTTGCTGTTGGTGCAGTTTTAATGGAATTGGACACTAACTTTGTTTGTTTCAGAAGGGCAGTTGTGGGAATATGACAGCATTGTAAATAAGAAGCTACCACCTTTACAACAGCATTTTGTAAATAATTTAATCCCTGCACAAACCACCTGTTTCATCTTTGAGAGTATGACATGATATTCAAAGCATTCAATTTTTGTGCAAGGTGACTGACATAAAACCTACGACTTCCATGGCACTCGACTTCAGGCATAAGGGTGTGGGAAAATTTTCTTTTGTTGGCAAGCAAGTCAGCGATTGACACAAATTACCGAGGAATGTGATGAATAATTTATCAAAAACACTTAAATAAATTAAAATTTGTAAAGGGCAAAAATAGGCCAGTACATGAAAGGGATAAAATGGGTATGTATGGAAATTGTCAGTGGAGTGTGTGATTCATTGCAATTAAAATAAATTAGGCCATTGGAGTACAAAGTCCTAGTACTAGACCAATTTTTATTATAAATATATATTTTTCTCTACAATCTTCTACAGTTTTTCTTAATTTTGTGAAATGAATGTATCTGTGTGAAGCATATACAGAAACCACATTACAAAATAGAGTGTGATGATTGTTGAAGTGTTAGATTACAAAATTAATTTAACTTGTGTTTACAAGAAGTTCATGAGTTTTGTCGTAAAACTAGTCAAATGCGAATTAAAGGGGATGGAATTATAAAATATTAGAATTCAGAATAATAATATAAAAGTAATTTTTTTTTGTCAAAGTAAGAGAAGCTGACACCAGAAAATTTATCACCTCTCCCATCCCCCCTCCCTCTCCTTTTTTCTTTATAAATATATATTTTATCTTTCTAAGTAATGAAAGGGAAAATCCACCCAAATTTGGTTGGAATTGATGTACGGAAAAAGACCATGTAACATAGTATCTCAGTATTGAACCTTATTCTTGCAAGTAGATGAGACACTGAGCAAGGAAGTTGGAATTGTTATTTAGTCTTTCTTTGTGATTCAATCATTCTGAAGAAAAAAATAAAGGAGTGATAATTTTTTACATCTTCACTTATATCATGCTCATTCATGTACTGTTAGTTTTATTATATTAGTGTCTTAAAACTTATAGACAATATTTTAAACAAATAGTAACTTATTAATACTAGAATGTTACATTATAGAACTGAATAGATGCATTATAAACTTGGTTTCATGTATTGACAAACTTGCACATTACATTTTTTCAGATACATTCTCACAGAATGATTCTGAATTTGAAGAGCGAAAGGCAATTGTCTCAGAGTTGGAAAGTCACATTGCTACAATCTTCCCAGATGTAAAACTGGAATTGTTTGGATCATCCTGTAATGGATTTGGATTACGTAACTCAGATGTAGACATATGTCTTACATTCAGAGGCAATGAAAGGGGCGTGGTAAGAACCTAGTCATTTTTAGCTATGCTGATTTGGGGAAATTATTACCGTTGGAAACAGGAAAATAATGAAAATCTCCAGTACTTGTTAGAATAGACAGAGGTGTCATAAGTCTTGGCACACACCACCCTTTTTCCAGACAGTTTTGTATATCAGCAGTTTGAAACTATACCTAAGTTGCATAACTTATGCTTGAATTTATTCATAAATCAAATTTTTAAGATTATATTAAAACTGTTTAGGAACGTACGTTCTGCACAATTGTTTCTCGAATAACGTTGTAGGTATGAATGTCATTTCCACATTTATTTCAAATTTCAGTCTAAAAATTCTGTTTCAGAAAGACAACTTAATAACTGTTGTAAGTGATTTGAGGGTGTGGTATTATAATGAGATGCATAGTAATCATTTTATTTTTTGCAAATTTTTACATTTAAAAAAATAAGTATTTAGAATGTGTTGTAGCTTTTCTAATTTTTTCAGGATGTTGACATACAATCTATCATTGAACAATTATTTTGGCACCTGAAAAGTTTGTCTATTGTGACAAATGTAATTCCCATAGCATCTGCCAAAGTGCCCATAGTAAAGTTTAATCATCGGAAATCCCAGCTTGATGGTGATATAAGCATTTACAATGAACTTGCTCGCACCAATACTAAATTATTGAAGACTTACTCAGCTGTTGATAGTAGAGTGAAAGTAAGATATATTTTCTGTTGTTATTATGTAGTGTTTAGAGCAACAAATGAACATGGTTTTCTTGGTCATATTTATAAATTTTGTTTAAATTAACAGAATTCTTGATATTTCTTGCATTAAGCTACTGATCTTAGTTAATTTTCAATAATAAAAAAAATTCTCGACAGTTTTTTGTGAAAGATAAGCTGAAATGTTTGATATGTAGTTGAGTGTTCCACTGACCAATCCTCTCTTCCTTCACCAGGTTCCCCCTCCCTCTCTCTTTCTTCCCAGTTTTGATGTAACCACTGTCCCCATTGAGCAAAAGAGAAACCAACTAACAATATATAAGACTTCATAGTCTTAAATCATCATTGTTGCAAACAATATGCTCTCATGGTTTTTTTTATTATTATTTTATGGTGCCAGCATATTTTCATATCACCACACATTTTATTCAGGAATCTGGTGAACCATTTAGTACTGTTTATTGTTTGCAGATACTTGGATTTGTCATGAAACGTTTTGCGAAGAAATGTAACATATGTGATGCTTCACGAGGCAGTCTGTCATCTTATGCCTATATTCTAATGGTGATCTATTATCTTCAGCAATGTCATCCTCCAGTTGTACCTGTACTGCAAGAGGTAAGTTATTAAGCAACGGCAAGATATTAAGCAACATGCATGAATTCTTAGGGATAGTGTAGCATTCTGTAAATATTAGTTTTCAAGATGTTGAAAAAATATGTAACTGCATTATTTCTGCATGAAAAATAGCTGAAGTTCTTAATTATTTTAAGGTTTTTGCTTCTGAAAATTGAAACTGCCTTGTTTTAATGCTGCAACTGCTTTCAAAATTAATTGTACTTGGCTTAATAGCTGGTATGGGCCAGAATTATTTACAGCCCACTATCCTGAGCCTTAACCCTTAAAGAGCTTTATCATCACTAGTGATCGCCCAGCAGTCGAAATTCAACCGTAAATCATTAAGTTGTTTAGTTTCTTTCATGAAAGAGTAATAATCATTATTTGAATTTGTTCTATTGCGTTTGGTGTCAGCATAGATATATTATATACTGTATACCCTGACGTCGTTTGCTGCGAGCGTGTACCAATACGTTATTAGCATGTATTGTTTGGCTTAATTCTCTGCATTACCTATAAAATTAAAACGATACACTCCAAGCGTGACTGCATGCTAAATTTGAGCTTCTGAACCAACCATAGCAAATGATGAAATTTATTTATCAATGGTTCATTTGAATTTAAAATATTCATTTTGGCTTGAGGCCGTAAAACTGCTTTAGCTTTATGAAAGATGAAGTAAATGTAGTCCTTTCACCTGGAGTGACTTCTAAATCAAAATGTTTTGCATTACAAAACCTGCATTATAAATTCAAAACTGTAAAAATTTCGTGAAATGACATTCAGTGCACATTTAAATGTATCTATCAAAATAATTATGTCATTTTGTGTGTTCGCTATTTAAATTTGGTCTATTATCATTTTGAATTTCACGCAAATAAGTATTCCTTGTTTCTTCTCTCTCTCTCTCTCTCTCTCTCTCTAATGCAGTGTTTCCCAACGTGGGGCCCACGCCCCACAGGGGGGCAATTTGGTTCTTTTAGGGGGGCAATTTAGAAATTGACTTGATACGACTTTACCGCTTTCTCTTCGGGTTATTTAAATGCAATGCAAGATATAGGTACAAAATATAATAAAAAAAGCAAATTCTTATTACAGTGCTGTAACTAATTATTAGGTATAGTTTCGTTTGATGTTAGCAAAATATATCATCTGGATGATTTGAGTCGTCAACTTGACATTTTTGGGGGGGCAAAAAAAATGTTAAAAGTGAGACATGACCCAAAAAAGGTTGGGAAACACTGCTCTAATGAAATTACTGAAATTAAAAAATCAAAAGCCACTTAACCAAAGTTTAACACTTTAAATAATCAAATGACCATATAGTATCAGGCAGAATAGCTACATTTCATTTCGAAGTATTCCTTTTATAACTTCAAACATTAATCTCTAATTTATGCGAGTCTTTCATTTTACCAAAGACTACAGAGTGTCTCAATGCTGGGAATTCACGTCAGAACGTTGGCTCCGGTCCTATTTCACACATACGTTCACAAATTAATTTTTTATTTGAATAATCTATTTGTAACATGTATTAACTATGCTTATTATATTTTTTTCTTTACTGCTGCCTAAGATTACAGACATTGGCAGATTCGCTTACCACTAAAAAAAAAAAAAAAATTAATGTAAACAAAGAATTTTTTATTTTATGTAATTTGATATATCTGTAACACATATTATACACAGATCTTAGCTTTCTGCACTTCTTCTCCATATAAACTTTAACTATGCCAAATCTCACACTTCTCCTTGCACACAATATTCTTAAAAATGTATCATAAGTTTTCGCTTAGCGTATTAATATATAGATTATTAGTTGTAATTGCGGTGGAGTGTTGGAAATTGTTTTGCGGATGTGTAGTACACTGGGATTTCTCTTTATCTTGAATTACATGTTAAACTTTAGGTCTTGGATTAAATGAAATGGCTGTGTTACATCTGATACACTGGCTAAATATGCCTTCCTTTCAGAGTGTCAAACCAGCTTCTGGGCTGTGGACTAGTTTAAGCTTTATACATTGGATTGTTTAGTTCGCCAAAAGATCTGATCTGACAGCTAAATGGTGTTACTTGCAATATTTTAAATTACTTAACAGTGTAATAAAGGTATGAAGGATTACATAGTACTGTTAACATTAGTTGCAAAGAAATTAAATATTTTCTGGTAATTTATCTTTAAACAAATGTGTAGAGTTCAGGTTATATCACCTCAGCTCTAAATTCAAAAGAAAATTTCTGGGCCCTTTAATTCTGATGTTTTCTATAGAGGGTGAAAGTATTATTAGATCCTTTAAACATGTATGCTCCAGCAATGATTTAAATTGACTACTAGAAAATTATTTAAAAAATTAATGTATTTAGTAAACCAACTAGCATATTCTGTTATATGCCATTTTTAAATCGCTTTACTAAAAGTGATTCTCTTATTTAGTAAACTTAATGTTTCAGAGGTATCTACTGGCATTTGATTTGTTGGATTTAGAAACCAACTTACCCCTTAAGGAATGGGAAACCAAAAAAAAAAAAAAAAAATTGAGCTTAAATAGATTTCATGACAGTAAAATGCAATGTACAGAAGACTGCTATGTTCATACTGGCTTTCAATGACATAAGTGGTTTGCATTTTATTTCACACTAACTACATGTGAAAACCGTAGTTACATATGTTACAAGAAAGGGTTTAGGCAAAGAGTATATGATAAGTGCATGACATACCCTCAAGGTAAGCTTAATTATCCATACCTTTACCAGCACTAATGCATTAAAGTGAATATTGATTGAACTAGATCAAGGGAGTGCAATTTAACAACTTTAACTGACCTGGTATTAGTATTGCCAGCTGCATTTCAGGCAGTTGACTTTCTTCAGCTCACTGTGGCTGTTGAAGTCTTGTGACAAGTCATTTTTCTAAGAATGCTTCCCATCTGCCTCGATGTTTGAGTGTTGACTGGCTGATTAACTGTAATGGTCCCCAACAAAGTTATCAGCAAAATGATTAAGTAGCAAAGTGACATTAATCTCTACCTGCCCTGCCATTTTGGTTAATTCCCCTTTTATGTCTCATGTTTCGATGGAATCCCTCCACCAATTCTACAGCTTACCAATTTCCATCATCATATATCAAAAAGGGAAAATGTTATCCTATTTTTTCCCCTTCAAAATAGCATGCTAATTTTCAGTGGGCTGCACTTTCTTACAGCAGTTCTCTTGATGTAAATTATGCTAAAACTGATGGAATACCCATAGAAACCACAGTGGATAAGATAATACATAAGATGGGCTCCGTACTTCAATTAAGTGTTAATGGTTTTCAGGATCACATAGAAGTAGTACATATCCTAGCACTGTCTAGCCAAGTATGTGTCTTTCTACAGGATAGATATTTTAGACCTTATTATTATTCCCGAAGTTGCAGGTTTCTATGGTCCAATGGAAGTGGCAGATGCTCTGTTTAACAAATGTTAAGTACACCTCTTGATTTTGGGACATTAGCTGACCTGGTCAGGCAGCTTACACAATCACTTCTCCTACTTGAAATTTTAATTATAATTATACATTTAGGGGCTTGACATGTGATTACTCCAAAGGTCAAGTCAATTGTGATCTCTTATTGTGTATTGAAGCCTCTTCAAAACAGCAATTGGTACACCCTCTGCTATTGCCCTCTTCAGTAACACCATTTGAGAAATGTGTAATCCATGTTCTGTAAAAGTGTAGATTTTTTTGTGAAATGTGAAATATATAAAAGATTTTGGGAACTGGCCCAGAATCTGTATAGTTTATGATGTAAAACTACCTAAAAACTGTAATCAGAGGCACTAGTATTGTGCCCCATGTCTGAACTGGTCCCAGTGTATCTCCCCAGTCTAGTGTAGAGGCACTTCAATGTGCACGGCCAGACAGGTGCCATTGAATTTACAACCGAGTCTGTCCTATTGTGTTGTTGGAATGAAATCTGCATGGATATACTGCTGGATTGTGTGTTAATGTAATTTTTACAAGTGCCTCACTTATAGTGGTACATCTCTTCCTGTAAAAGAGCTTGATATAAAAACAGAGACATTCCTTGTATACAGTTGCAATTTAACCTATGTGGATGTACTGCCAGTTTGTGTATGTTCAAGTTAATCCAGCAAATGAGTATCTGTTATAGGTTTATTATTTGCTATGATTTCCTTCTAGGCAACTGGAAACATGCATAAACTGCTCTCGGGTGACTAGCCGAGTCAAGAGTGCGTTGTCACACGATATTTCGGCGACTAGATTCATTCTTCTGATGGCGGCAATGAATCTAGTCGCCGAAATATTGTGTGACAACGCACTCTTGACTCGGATAGTCACCCGAGAGCAGTTTATACATTCTCAACGCCGAGAAAGACTTCGTTCTTGGAAACATGCACTTTGCACATCATTTTATTCAGGACATTCAGTATGCTCTCTGGTCCCTTGAATTCTGTTGGAATGAGATTGTGTTCTGCTTAGGTTCCGGATAATGTTGAAATCAGATGATAAGGTACAAATTCAATTGTCCAATTAGCATGTGCCAATGTCTGATGAATTTTGTTTCCCCATCCCAAAATCAAATTTCATAGTGTAATTAAAGGTAAAATTATGGTGCTTTGTTATGTTAAGTGAAAACTGCTCCAGTTATTCATACCAACTATGCAGCAGTGGATGAGCAGCTTCTAGGCAGTGAACTAGAAAGTAGTTCTTCTCATTTGCTTTTGAATAGGGCACAGCATATGGACACTATTTATTAAGAGGAGACCAAAGTCTACCTTTGAATAGTGTGTTACATTTTAAATAATTTTGTTTCATTTATTGATGGTTGATGTTAGTCAAGCTGATGATGCTATTAAAAAAAAGGAAAAAATAAACTGTGAACATCCCAGTATAATAAACGTTTTACATATGTGAATGATGTCCAATTCAATCGAAAAATGCTGGGCTGATCTGGCTTGAGATTGTTATGCCTCTTCACAGCTAGTCAACCTTTATAGTTTGGAATGGTACCATGATGTATGGATTCCCTTCTAGCAGCTAGGTACACAATTTTATTTTGTTCATGTTTTGGCGTTACTTATATTTTGACTAAGCATTTTACAGTCACTAATTCAGATTGTAATTTTTTTCTCTTCTTTTGGCTATTTTCGCTAGGATTAATTACCTAGGGCACTAATAACCACATTATAGTCACACTCTGAAACCCAACCAGCTACAGAAACAACAACAAAGAAAACTGAATAATTCTACAATAACATTCACCTAAAAAAGTTTGGACTGTGCTTGTGATATGTTGATTATTAACATGTTTTGGCTTTGCTTAGTACATTAGTATTCTTACAAGATGACTGTAAATTCTGTTTCAATTACACTGTTCAACAATGAAAGTGTTTCCACTTTAAAAATAGGTTATTCTTATGTGTTTCCACCTGCTGAATACATAAAATGATTAGCTTTTGCATTGGAGATGCAGTGAAATATTGCTCTTCACTTTGATACTACCTTTGGCGTGAAAAGTGTCATTGAATATGGCTAATGTTTGCTACTCTTAATTCTGTGCCATATCGTAACTTTTCTGTTGCATCACATCTGAGGTACGTTTCTTTTTGGATTCATATACACTTTTTCTAGAAAAGTATATCCTAAAAACAGGTGTGGCAAGTTTTAAAGCTATGCCACTGGCAATTTCCCTTCTGGTCCTGGCTGCATATGAGCCTAACAACATCACCTTTCACTTAAGATATCTCAAGAACTAAGCGAGATATCAAAATAATAATAATCTTTATACTCTATTTGTTTTGTCGAGTTGTATAAGAATCTATCATCAAGTTGTGGCACCAGGGTAATTAACATTCTGCCAGAATGTGTTTGTTATTTTAAACATAACACTAGAAAAAGATTTTAAATCATAAAACCAAAACAAATTAACTTCAACTTGTACATTATTATTTTATCAATACTTGAAAAATAGTAATTCTGCAAAATTCATCAGCTTTGCTTTAGATTTACAAATATTTTGTGTCCAAACAACTACATCAAAATAATCTTCACAAAAATCTTCTTGAATCTTCAGGTAAACTGTGAGCATCCTTCCACCTTACAATTTTTATCCACTTTTTCTGTATTTGTTCATTGGTTGAAACATATATAAATAACTTGTTTGGAGTTTTTATAGTTGTGATTTTACAATACAGGAAATTCATTTTCAGTTAAAGAAAACAAAGGAAACTAACTTCTGCCATACACTTCTGTATTGGTTTGCACAGAGTTATATTATTTAAGACGCAATTACAGTCTTAGTCATTTTCGTGATTAATTTAAATTGGTTTTTAAAAATGCAAAACACATAATGTAAATGCTCGATTTTTTGAAAAATAATACATTTATTGAGTGAAATAGGTAATAAGATAAACTATTAAATAATTTTTCAAATTTAGTCAACTAGCCAATTACACCTGCTTCCCAGGAATACAAAGAGGATGTTGTGATACAGTCACCAGTTAGTGACTGGCACATGGTTTTCTGAACTTGAAGTCACATATGGAAACAGTTACAGAAGTTTAAATGTATTTCTGACGTGATTTTATTTATATTTTCCATGCTTTTATGATTCTTAGATAACTTTGTGATTTTGCTGCGAAGTGGAGCTATTTATTTTATTTTCTGAATGTGCAGCTAAACTAAATAAATGAACTGATAGTTTTTTTTTTAATTCAGCACAGTTTAACTTAGTTTTAATAAACTCCAATACATCACTTTAACTACATGATCGCACTTTTTAATTTGCAGGTTCTCCTTAGCGCTAACAACCTAGGAAATCTCCTAGTTATATCTATGTATCTTGTTGCTATAGAAACGTTTCAAGGGAATTCTAATATTTCAGAGATATAGGGATAACATAAAATATGTATTCTCTGATCTTTCTGTTATCCTACAAAGACAAAGAGGATGTTGTGATACAGTCACCAGTTAGTGACTGGCACATGGTTTTCTGAACTTGAAGTCACATATGGGAACAGTCACATAAGTTTAAATGTCAGGATATATAGCTTGTTCAACCTTGCGCCCAGTTTGACATAATAGAACAGTTCCATAGTCATCCTGCAGTATGATGGTAGCTACTCACTCTGCTAGCAGTAGAGGGGTGTTCTAATGGATGGGAGCCCCATGTAACATGAGTTATGCAGCCCCTTACGGAATTAACAGATCATTTGGGGAAGAAATCCGTTGTCACTTGTTATGTATTCTGTGGAGCATGGTCTCAGATGCGCTGCCAAATTTTGTCAGAGCTAATGACCCGCAGCATTATTGATAGAACAGTATGTGTTCGTTCAGAGTTGAGTGGATGGGCTGAGTTAGAGACTATGGCAATTCCATAGTGATCTTTGCTGCATTTGATTCAATCATCATAGGATTGAGTCATGTAGGGTTCCCTTTAATAGGTCAGGGGTGCAATGGACATAAGAATTGACTAAACAGTTGGCACAGATTATTTAGTGTAAAATTTTTAAAACAAAAAAGGGGGGAGGAGGAGGCTGAGAGAAGAATATCTGGTCACAGGCAGGCCAAATAAAATCTCCACTATGCATAACGCATAGCTTGAAAGAATTGTAACATTTAAAAATTTTCCTTGTTCACTGCAGAAGTGATTGCAACAAACAACCAGAACTATAAAGTGATAAAAGTACCACAAAAGCATTTATCACAATTGGCATAAGATGATATTTAAAACTATAAATATTTTGTGAACATGGTGCAGGTGGCATAAAAAAAACTGGTGTAATGAGACCAGCATTAATTCATTTGTGACCATATTGATTAAGCACAGTCACTAAAATAAAGTTTGTGATAGACTCATTCTACTGTCTATCAGATGCCATTTAAAGTAATTGATTTAGTCAGATTTCCAAATCTCGCAATAGTGCCAGCAGGTGACTTCATCCTGCCTTATAATGACCAGATTATGTTTACAAAACTGGTCGCAGGAATAAAGTGCCTTATTAAATCATTCTAAATCTGTTTTCTGAATGTCATTTCAGACAGTTTTTCTTATAGTAAAATCATTTTAAAATTTGTGGTAACAAATAGGCCATACTCATAGAAAAGTGTTTTTAAAGCTGTAATTGCAACCATAATATCAATTAGTTAAACAAAGAAATAAAAAGGAAATGACCATTTAGAGATTTGAAAAAGCTATCAAAACATCTGTACCTGAAGCATAATTATCATAACTTTAATATGAGACACCATTGAAAGAAAGCATTGTTTTATATTTATAATCAGGGAAGGTATCAACCATCATATTCTGAAGCAGGCAATCACAGATGGGAATGATCCACTGTGGTACAAGGAAGATATTAAAAAAACAAGCTGGGAAACATGCACGGTGCAGAGGAAGCCAAAAACTATAATTGAGTTAGGAGTATGAGTGAGAAAGATGTCGCATGAGGCATTTAATTATTTCTGTTCCAGTTCTCTTTCTAAAATCCTGATAGAAAACTAAAAAAGATATTTTGTATGTATATAAGAAAAATTATTTTTGATGCCATTAGTGTGCTAGCACTAGTACACCGTGAAATTAATGACAGCGACAAGACTGATGCAGGTAATACCAAATTTAAAAACTAATTTACAAAATAAAATAACAAATTAAAAATTGATTTACTGTGGGAAATACCCATGTGATATCTGTTTTTCCATTTTTGAGTTCTAAATGGACTCATAAAAAAACAAAAAACAAAAAAGCCTTGGTTGTTTGAACTTCTGAAGTGGGGTGAAAACGTCAGGTACCGATTGTATTCCAGGAAGAGTAGTTTGAGTGTGCTGATGAAATGAACCCTTTCCTTAGTGACATACCAAACATCACTTGGTAGAAAAAGTTCTCTCCAAATAGAAAATTGCACAGGATACTCTCATTGGCCAAGAGGCAGACTGAAGAGATCTCATCAACTACTGACCATCTATTTGCAGGAGAATTATGGAGCATGTTATATGCTTGACTTTATGAAATACATTGGTGAAAATTAAGTAATTGTACTGAACCAGCATGGATACCAGAAGAATAACTTCTGCAATGATCACAGCTATAGGAACTGATTTTAAGTGATAATTTATAGCATTTCTTATCCTATAAAGCTCAAATTTCCTTGCCATATCAAAATAAGCAACTTGTTATAAAGCGTGAACTCCCACATCAGTTCTTCCACCGCAGTATAAAGTAACTTTTTCACCACTCAAATTAAATATGGCGTTTTATATAGTTACCTGGATTGAGTTAGTGGAATGTTGCTGGTTCTGCCAACCAGAAAACTGCTACCATTATATTCTGTTGTTATTTTGTATCGTACTACAAAGTCTATTTATTTTCTATCTTAATATAATTTAGGTAGCCAATTTTTCTATGATAACACCCCTATATTATTAAAAAAAAAAAAAAAAAAAAAACCTGACAGATTGTTCACGTTCGATTATCATAGAAGTTATGCAAATTAATAAATGATGATCTATGGCAAGCAACCCAGAAGAAAGAAGTAATGATCAGCAAAAAACATTAGATAATGCAATAAGCCAGATTGAAAAAGCATTCGGCAAGGGTGCAATATTGAAGCTGAAGCAAAACCCTGTAGAGACCTAGTTTTGCACAATACGATGAAAGTTGCTGATGCAGAATCACAAGTAGATGCAATTTTTTATATATTTTTTTATTTTCTGTAAGTGTTCTACTCTGTACTTCACAATCGCTTTTCAATTAACATTCAGATGTATGGAGTATCGTAACAGATTTGTAAGTGGATGCATATTTTTCTAACTGGTCGGTTGATTCTAAACCTGTGGTCCATGAAGATGTAACATATAGTATACTTAAGCATAATCTCACAAATTTAATTCTAACTGAAGATATTTTTAAAAAATACTAAAAATTGTTCACATGAAATAAAGACATACTTGCCTGGCCTTCGCAGATTACCTCGCTTTCCTAGCATCTAGTTTGGAGGAAGCTATTCACCGATTATGCTGCCTCAATGACATTGATTTCCATAAATAAAACTGAGTTCATCACCAACACCAGAAATACACCAAACTTAATCCCATTGGGGAATGTAATGATTCGAAGGACTAATTCCTTCAAATGTCTTGGAGAATGAATAACTCCAAACATCAACAAGGACTTAGTCATGAATAGCAGGCAACTTCACGGATAGAGAACCATAGTCCCTACTGGTATCGATATTCCATCCCAGTTTTGTTGCTGGGGACTGGTTTATCAACATAATCGAGGCACCAGACATTACTGTGGCATCACTCTGATAATATCCTTCCTCTTCCTAACTTCACTTCTTGTAAACCTATCACCTATTTTATTTTTAGCTCTTAATTATTTGTATTTTTCCACATTAGTTTCCTCCAGCCCTCTTCCCCCACTACCATTGCGCACACTTGCTTTCTCACATGTTATTTTTAATGTTGTGATAACGGTTGTTAAGAAAATGTGAAGTAATTTGTCACATTGAATCAGCAGCTATGTAAGAACTACCACTTGAATAAAACTTCTTTATTCACAGGAGAAGAGAGTACTGGATTAATGGAATCATCAGGTGAATGTTTGTGGGCGTTTAGGTGTTCCACAAAGATGAAATATATTTCAAAAATTATTGAAAAATAAGTAGAATGTTACTAACAAAACAGCAATACTAATAAAGCAGAACTGAAGACATTGTGTTGTAAATATGTTTCATAACCTTTGAGTATTGTCAGTCAATTAATTTTCCAAAAGTAATTGATGGATTTAGATGTGGTAAATAAAACATTCAAGATATCATTACAGAAAATAGGAGATGTCAAATTTTATATGGAATTGCACATTCCTGTAAAGTAACTGTAAATAGATATGACTGTTAATATGTTGGTGATTTTTTCGGCCCAAGTCCTTAGTTGCTATGATAACTGTTTTGTGGGTTGTTTCTGACTTGCAACTAAACAAATGCTTATGCTGGCATACGCGTTTCGCCTTTATTCAAGGCATCTTCAGTGCCCTAGATAAACATATATACACACATATATACAATGATGTTGTTTGATTTTGTACAGTTTTCTCAAAATATTAAGTAGGTACTTACAGTTTTTATATATGCATTAACACGCACAAGTTCGTGTGTGGGAATAAAAATAGCATTTAGAACCAAAAACACTATCAAAAAACAGCTTAACAGAAGTACATTTACAAACAAATACCACCAATCTGGAATATACCAGTTAACATTCCAGCAGTGTGACACTGTATTCATAGGACAAACAGACAGAAAATTTGAAACCAGATACAAGGAACACCTGAGAACTCTCAGATGTACCAACCACTCAACATTTGCTGAACACTTGTTACAACACAATCATTCACACACCAATATACAAACGGATATGCAAATACTAAAGATTAATAATCACAACAAAAACATGCTGACAATTCAGGAAAACCTTCACATACAAAAAGCAATCAATAATGGTAAAAATTTATGAATGAGTATATACACCTAACAAACCAAACCTTGTTCAAAACACTAAAACAGGAATAAATAGCACACATCCTATAATCAAACATACCACCACAGAACACACACAGCTAATGACCGCAGATTCAAAATAACAAATAGTTCGACAACACAATCTTTGGCTCACGACTTTTGGATGTCAACAACAACAAACTTTATATACAGTTTGTGGCAGGTGAAACTACCTATAATGTAGCCTACACAAACTTTGGACAGTAGTGATAGTGCGAAAAGAGTAGCTGGTATGGAAACACGAACTTGCGCATGTTAATGCATATACTGTAAGTACCTACTTAATATTTTCAGAACACTGTACAAAATCAAACAACATCATTGTATATATGTTTATCTAGGGCACTGAAGATGCCTTGAATAAAGGCGAAACGCGTATGCCATCAAAAGCATTTGTTTAGTTGCAATTCAGAATCAACCCACAAAACAGTTATGACTGTTAATAGTTGCTAAGAAATTCTTGGTGAGGATAAACTTGTCATACTTAATATGAATAATGATACTGAAAATATAATGTCTTAGTAATATGATAGGAGCTAGAGTTTCCTCCCATTATATTATAATTTTGCTTACTTGAATTATAATCTTATTTCAGATAAAAGATCC
>JARYHS010008877.1:0-10000 GCA_031002005.1 Vandiemenella viatica | reverse complement strand
AAGTACTATTCGTTAATGAAAAGTATATTAATTCATTTCTTTCCTGGTGTACTTAGTCTCGAATAAGATAAAATTAAAAGAAGTGACAATTTCCGTATTTATGCTGCCTCGTTTAGCAATAACAGAAAACTGTTTTAAAATAATGTGCTCTGCACCTTATAAACAAAGTAGTTCAGTACGTTTTAACCAAAATCATTAAATTCCGATCAGCATCAGAGATGATCCGTACACCGAATCAAATGTCATCCCTAAAAAATGTGGCGAACATTAGTGGTATAATTTTTTATTCGTTTTTGTGGTTAAATAAATCGAACGATATTTTTGAAGGTATAGATGATAATTTAGTTTATTATTTCGGTGCGAAATCCTACGCATACGCATTTTACATTAAGCAATGGGGGTTTAACCCTTTAATATAACCAAACAAATCTGCAATTGTTAAGTAGATATGGAATAAAAAATCTTTTTTTCCAACCGAATCCATCACTGTAACTAAACGCTTCAGCAAAGCGCCTTTAATGACGTTGTTTACTACAGGCTTCGCGGACCGCAGTGCAAGGAGCATGTTGACTCCACCGGCACAATGAAGCGTGACGTCAAAAACAGGAGGCACCAACGCCGGTTCGGTGCTGTCACAGTATTTCCTTCTAATGTATTAGATAAAAGGCGGGTAGGTAATGTGCAGGTTTCTTTCTTACAGAAACTAAATTTATTGAAAGTATGTTATTCAACTACATTTTCCAGATACATCTCCAGTTCAAAATGTTTGTTATATTATTAGAATTGAAGATGAAACTTCCTTACAAGTAGTTATCTTGCCATGGTATGCTGCCTATCGGTGACATAAAATATTCTACGAATTCATCCCGCAATTCGGAAGCTTTCAGAGAGTCTTAGAGGAATTCTCCGAAGTGGGGCGAAGCCAGTGTCTTTTGCGGTAGTTCCGCGCCAAGTTCCGGGAATAGGCATCTCCAATGTCCAAAGATCCCACTGGACAGTAAAACCTGGCTTTATACGAAGGAAATTGTGCAGATATACGCAACATAAGACTATATCCACAATCGTACTTTTAACTTTTAACTTAACTGGCCTTTGGAAAATTCGGAACACGGAAGCAAGCAGGCCGAAGGCATTTTCAACGGTACGTCTTCGGCAAGGTATTGCATCTCTGAATTTGGTGTCTCGTTTGAATGGCGGGTTTCACCATTGTTAGAAGAGTATAAACATTTTACTTCGATATTCGCGTTAAGTTTTTAAACAGCGTATTGTCATTGAACTGCAGTTCTTGGAGAATTTCCACATTTCGAGTTTTCAAATAATTCTTTACCCACAGTTTCCTCAGCGATTTTTTCCCCCAGGATTTCGCTAATATAAGAATGGCAGCTGTAATGCCCGCCAGACAAATTGAATCATCAATCTCGCTGCGGCTACACCGGAACACTGAGGGCATGCCTCAAGAGGCGTGAATGTGGACACTAAGGGCCTTATTACACTAGGCGACTTGGCGGCGCCACCAGCCGGGCCACTGGTGGCTCTGCTCGTCGCTGGGCACAGGGTCTTATGGAGCTTATTACACTAGGGCAGCCAGTGGCGCCGCCAGAAACTGGCGGCCGGCTGGCTG
This sequence comes from Vandiemenella viatica, assembly GCA_031002005.1. NCBI lineage: Eukaryota > Metazoa > Arthropoda > Insecta > Orthoptera > Morabidae > Vandiemenella > Vandiemenella viatica. The sequence continues at coordinate 8,379 of JARYHS010008877.1, read as the reverse complement.
CCCTGCCCGGCGACCAGGCGGGCAACCACTGGTGGCCGAGAGCCGTGGCGGGGCATTGTATCTTACGTAGCTTATTACACTAGGCCACCTGGCGGCGCCGCCAGACTCGCCACCACGCGTTCAGTCTACTGTTCATATGCCCCTTCCTACTTTACAATTTTAAAATTGCGGAGATACTGAGTGTCAGGTTTGGTGAGACAACTGGGGACAGTCATCCTGTGATGGGAGGGAATGAATGACGAACCTACAAAATTTGAAATAAATTTTCAGGAAATTGCGAAGTAACTCAGAAAGTTAAAACTGGTGTAACTGGTGTAGGTAATATTACTACAGATTTATTAAAGATTGTGGGATAGGATATTGTACCTTACCTTAAAATTTTGTTTAAAATGAGTTTGGAGACTTGCTGCTTACCAAAGGATTGGAAAAGACCGATAGTAGTACCAGTTCATAAAGGAAGGGTTAAAAATATGGTGAAAATTCCAGGCCAATTAGTTTGTCATCAGTGGTGGGCAGAATGATTGAGAGATTGATATGCAACTATATCAGAAATGTCTGTGAAGAACGAAACTCGTTTTCAGATCTTTAGGCAAGGATATTCATTTGAATCTCAGATAGTGGGCTATATGCAAGATATTTCAAATGAATTTGAAATGGGAGGCCAAGTTGATAGTGTGGCACTAGATCTTTCTAAGGCATTTGACAGAGTGAGCCATAAAATGGTTTTAAATAAACTGAAATGTATTGAATTGAATGAAAAAGCTACTTGCTGGGCACAGGAATTCTTAAAAGTCAGAAAGCAAAGGGTTAGAGTAGGAAATACATTATCAAGAGAAGTGGAAGTAAATATGGGAGTTGCTGTTCATTATTCTAATGAATGACTGTGTTACGGTCAGAATCTAGGTATTTTGCAAATGATACAATGGTATACAATAGGATAAAAACAGGTGACGACTGAACAGTTGCAGGATGATCTGGATAGAATATCTAAATGGGTAGGTCAGCATGGAATGAAGATAAATGCCAAGAAGAGTCGGCTTATAAGATACAAAGATAAATAGATCTAAAGGTTAATTATGATTACAGAGTGGGTCAGATTTGCTTGATGAAGTGTAAATTCTTTGCATAACGTTTGATAAACTCAATTGGGCAGGTGGTAGAAAAAGGTTACAAAATCCTTCATTTGCTGAAGAGGGTGATGAGAGGATGTAACAGAGAAGTTAGGGAGTTGGGTTACAAAACTTTGGTCAGATCATTTGTTGAATATGGTGGCGTAGTTTGGGACCACATTTTGGAGATCAAATACAGGAGTTGGAAGGTGTGCAAAGAAGAGCAGCTAGATTTGTTTGTGGAAATTATCGCAGGACCCAGTCAGTAACTGATATGATACAGGAGCTGGATTGGGACTCATGGAGGAAAGGAGGAGGGTAAAGAGAGTGCTGTAAATGTTCAAATTGCTACCGGAGTGTTAGCTCCATCGCAATTAAACTGTATTCAGACGACAACAAGTTTTTTAATTACTTAAGGATGTCTAAATCGTCTTTCTTTTAATCATTGTACTTAGTAAACGTTGATATTACCGGGAAAGATACGAAAATGAGAAATTCTTCTTGCTTTACCCCTTTGTCTTCTCTACACTTTCACTTCCACTCATTTCCACAGTGACATTCTGTAGTTCACTGGACATATTCAACTACACAATTCGCATACAATGCGAGGATAACAGCGAAGTGACTGCTCGGTTGTGCGAGTGGCTGGCTGGCGGCGCCACCAGAATCCTGGTTGCGTCGCCAACAGACCACCAGTGCCGCGGCTGGTTGCGCCGCCAAGTCGCCTAGTGTAATAAGGCCCTAAAGGGCATGCCTTCTGATGCGTGCGTCTAGCGCAGGGGTCCCCAAAGTGGTCGGTATCGACCCCTGGGGGTCGATAAGAGTTCCCCGGGGGTCGATTAATACCCGGGGGTCGAAAGGGGGTCGATTGATAATAAAGAGGATCAATTAAATGGTCTAGGAAAAAATGGGAATATTCCAACAAAAATCCAAAATAACTGACAACCCCCGTTATAATTTGAGTTTTACCGAAGCCTGCGTCGCTTTAGGTATGTGTTAAGGAGAAAACATACTGGAGCGGAGAGCATAGCAACGACGAGAGCAAAGAACAAAGCAGCGAAAACAAATAAACCAATTGGATTGTTGCGGTGACTCATACTGGGGCTCAAAGCGTTGAGGTAATAATGGAGCAAAGCTTAGCGTTCAAACTGTTTGATTTCGGCGCTTTATTCTTCACTCGCATTGCTGGTTTGCTAGTGATTATTCCTGTGAGAAACGTATGTAGACCAATTTACGAATTGTGTCTCTTCTAAGGTCCGTCTTTGGGATAAGAAAGAAGTTCAACATCACAATTATTTTATTTTAGCTAAGCTACGTGATGAACTCAACAAGTATTAAACTTTATTTTTTATTTACTTCAGGTATTTAAGCATTTTATATTCGGAAGGACGCTGGTTCGAATCCCCGTCCGGGCATCCGGATTTGGGTTTTCCATGGTTTCCCCAAATCACTCAAGGCTAATGCCGGGATGCTTCCTCCAAAGATCCATGGCCGAATTCCTTCCAGTTCCTTGTCCGCAGTTCCATCCCGCCTCTAATGACCGCGCTGTCGACGAGATGTAAAGCCTCAGGGGGGGGGGGGGGGAGTGAACGCTGCTGGTTCATTATACACAAATTGAACTGTTAAACTCTAGTATGGTTTCCACTCTATGTATATGTAAATGTAGATTTTGTCCTTTACATAGAAAATATCGTAATATACCGAAAACTATTAAATTTAGATACTTCTTTTTTATCTTTTTCCTATATAAATCTATTAAATAGGTTACTTTTAGATATAATTATTATTCCTTCCAACTCTAGATATCTATTGTTAGCAAAAAGTAGCAACAATGCACTCTGAGAAAGAACAGGCAATTCTTTATAGCTCTTACGATAATAAGTTGCGTCTCTTACTGCTGCTGTTTTGTTGTGCTGCGAGCGTATCGTGTTGTTCATATTATAAATCTGAGTTCAATACCTACAATGTCGTCTACCAGTGCTAAGAAGAAATGCAGACAATATTCGCACGAGTATTTGAAATGTGGTTTTGTACCATCTTCTGCTAATGAAACTATTCCTATGTGCTTGTTATGTGAAAAAACTTTCAGCAATGATGCTATGAAGCCGGCGAAAATGAAAGACCACTTGGAAAGGATCCATTCTGATAAGAAAAACAAAGATATTGAGTATTTCAAAATGCTAAAAGATAAATTGAGAGATCGGCCAAATTTAAGTACATATTTGAAGTCATCTGCTAGCACTGACAGTGAAAGAGGACTGAGGACATCCTACAGCATCTCTCTTAACATAGCAAAGAAAGGCAAACTGTACACTATTGGTGAAGAGATTATAGTACCAGCTATAAAAGATTTAATTGAAAATGTTATGAAGAAAGACTCTCAAAAAGTGCATACCATTGAGTGTAAATACTATGCAGCGACGTATAGAGGAAATGGCAGATGATGTGGAAAGATCTTTGACCTCTGAGCTCCAGCATTGTAAGTTTGCTATTCAACTTGACGAATCAACATTCGGAAGTTCAAATCTTCTCATGGCTTATGTTCGGTTCCATAGTCCATCCCTGAATGACACTGTTGATTAATTTCTGTTTGTTAAATATCTTCAAACTGATTCAAAAGGTGAGACAATTTTTTTATGTTTGCAAGATTATTTGAACAAGCACAACATTCCTTTCGGGAATATTACTGCAGTAGCTACTGACGGTGCACCTGCTATGGTAGGCCGTTATAGAGGATTTTTCGTCTTTCTGAAGGAAAAGGTTCCCGTTCACTGTGTCCTACACAGGCAGCATCTTGTAGCCAAAAAATTGAGTGGCGAGCTGCATGATACTCCAAGAGTCTGCATTAGGTCAACTAATAAAATTAAAGCTCATCCTCTCAATTCCCGACTGTTTGCGAAGTTATGTGAAGAAAATTATGAACCTTTCAATCAATTACTTTTGCACACTGAGGTAAGGTGATTGTCAAGAGGGGATAGTTTGCAGAGGCTTGTTGTACCTCGTCTGCAGAGTTTCTTAAGAATGTGGATCCATTACTATGTGACGAGTTAAAACAGTGCAAGAACCATCTGTTCTATTTGGCAGTTCTTTATTCGGAATTTAACAAAGTACAGAAACGTTTGCAAGGAAAAAATGTTGTTCAAGCTCGAACAATTATAATGGCCTTTCAACAAAAAATGGACCTGTTAAAATCAAACTTTCGACTACTAAAAGAAAACGAAGAGATACCCGACCGTGATTTGGAGATATATATTAAACATCTCGATAAATTAAGAGAAGACTTCAAAGCACGTTGCGAAGACTTTGAGAACATGCATGTTCCTGAATGGTTTGCTTCTCCATTTGATGTTAAAATTGATAATGAAGGTAATGAACCTGGCTTAGAAGATGAAGTGATTGAAATATGCGTAGATCTGGAACCTAAAGCGTTGTTTAAAAATAAAAACCTCAGCGAATTTTGGAGCAATAACAATATTGCTACAAAATACCCCAAGCTCAGAGCAGAAGTCGAACCTTTCTTACTTGCATTCCCAACTTAATACATGGTTGAAGCTGGCTTTAGCCACGCGGACGCTATTTTGACAAAATAGAGAAACAGACTGAACTTGAGAAACCGTGGTGATTTGCGACTAAAACTTACCAATTTGCAACCGAACATCAGTAATCTTGCTGATGCCCTTCAGACCCATCCATCTCACTAATATTCACCTACTTTAATAAAAGAGGTATGTTAACATATTTTTAATGTATTCAATAGTAGTCGTGAAATGGCAGATGTTTTTCCATCGAATATAATGTATTTAAATTTTCAATGACTATTTTGTGTTTTACATTTTATGACACTAGTTTCCATCTATCTATAATTTTGTTATTATTTTTTACGATTATAATAACAGTGTAAAATATCTCCTTTTTCTGTGAGTGTTATTGGGTGGATTTTTTAAGGTGTGGTAACTATAAATACTTTCTTTAGGTTGTTATACAAGTCTCCTTATTGCTTAGCATCAGAAATGCTAAAAATGACTTAAAATTTTCATCAGTGGCGGATCCATGAATTTTTCGAGCCGGGGCAAAAACTGTAGGAATGCCGCCCCTTGCAACATTATTTGCAGCTCCCATTTTTGCCGTCTGACCCCAAATGTCGCCGCCCCGATTGTTGGTCAAACTCATTGTTGTCGCCGCCCGGCGCCCAGTGCTAAAAAAAAGGTTTCCGCAACTTGAATCGCCGCCCTTCAAACATGATTTTTCCGCCCCCCTCCGCCCCCTTGAAGTTGGCACCCCGGTGTACACCCCCCCCCCCCGGGCACTGGTTTTATTAAATGTTTAATCTGGGGGTCGATGAGAAGACAAATGTTCTATGAGGGGGTCGACGTGATAAATAGTTTGGGGACCCCTGGTATAAACAAACAAACATAAAGTGAGAAACTAACAAGAAAAAATACAATTCTAAATGAGAAAAATAATTTATTATGAGCTGGAAATCTTTTCATATGCATCGCTTAGTACACCTGAAGTAGTGGCCGTCGGAAATCAATTTTTCTTCATCGGCTATGTCGCTGTGTCTCACGACAATTCTGTAAGGCTGGCCGTCCAGTGGACGCGTATTCACGCGAAAAATGTTCGCGCGAATACGTTTGTATTCGCGCGAACCGTGTTGGCGCGAAGACACGTCCACTGAAAGCAGATTCGCGTGATTCAGTCGCCAGTTCTCTGTTGTTGTTTGTGCCAGAAAGAACAGTAGCAATGCCTTTCTCTCAATTGTTGGAATTATACGCATTGGAATCAACAATTCCAGCAAGAAGAAGAACTGCAAAAAGGGGAAAGGGATGGATGAGTAATATTTTTGCCAAAAGAAAGTAGTTTTCCATTTGGTTGAAATAGGGCCCCTGTTTTGAGACTTCGCCTTTGCCGGATATTTCTTCCATATATTTTCTTAACTCTCTTCTAAATGTATCCCCCAACCCTTTCCATTTCTTCTTAATGTCAGCTACTATAACAATAGAAACAAGAACAAAAACTCCTTAGTACATAATTGTTTAGTTTTTTAATGGAGAAAGAATAAATGTAAATTCTCAAGTAACGTTTACTGACGATTTAAAGTAATTTTTGTTTTTGTGTGATTTGTATTGTTTCCGTAATTGTTGTCAGGAAGTTTCTACTTAATCATCTAATACCCATCACAACAAACCAGTAGAGCTACTGATGACAGCAAGCGAAAAATAAAGCCTATACTGTGTGAAAACAATAGATATTTGCCATTGCATTTTGTTTATATAAATGAATAAGTAATAGAATTAATTACCTGGTAAATTCATTCCTTTTGTAATTTCTTCTCAAGTCTTGATTTTCATCCCACTAATGGGCAACCAGTTTGTTTATATCCGTCGCGCGAACTGTGTGTTCGCGCGAACAAATCCAAAAAAATTTGGATCTCGTCGCCCTCGCATAAGTTCGCGCGATTCAGGCGCTCGCAGTGGACGGAGTCACATAAAATTACCTTTGTTTGGATTGGAGCGATCTCTTCGCGCGTATTCGCGTGTATTCGAGCGAAGATTTTTCGCGCGAATTCGCGTCCACTGGACGGCCAGCCTAATTTTGTACAACTGTGTCGCTCGTCGCCGCGACAAAGACTGCGGCCCGGCGACGGATCGCTTTGTGTGTGACCGCCCTAATTCAAAACTGTGAATTACAGCAATAGCGACGTCGCGCCGCGGCACAATATCGCGTGTCGCTGTCGCTTGTCGCGTTCTGTGTGGCCGGGCCTTTAAACTGATTTAACAACTCTGACGTCATAAAACATTATGCTTTTTCAACAGCTTGCCAAATACTCATCCGTTTTGGTTATTAAAAATTAAACTTATAGTTAATAAGACTTAATTTGCAGCAGTTTTTTTATTTATCATTTATAATACTTGCTTTCAGCCTGCTGAAATTTAAATTTGCATCTTTTTAACCCAACGCCTATACTACTTTTTTTGTATTGGAAACTGGATATTCATAAATTTTAGTTTCTTCGTCCCTATAACAAGTAGTCACAGGTACCCATATCATCTTACTTTGGCCTTCTCTATCATTTCGTGCTGGGGTTCTCCTTTTACTTGTCCAATAATAATGTTTACAATAATAAAATATATTTAAAACCTTTTAAAATATTGTTAGATTAGTTACATCCACGCCGTTACACTCCCGTCACTCCCCTTCTTCATAATCTCATGCTCCACACACGGTAGTAAAAAAAAAAAAAAATGCAACAATTTTTAGGGAAACTTTGTTATGGCAAGTCATATTTCTTTTCTGACTTGGTGTTGAGCTAATACCGGATTAAACACTGATTTAACGTTTCCAATTGTATTTATGCAGCATATAAATCCATATTCTGGCTATTTTCCTAGTTTTGGTCGTATTACGATGATATTTTAGGTAATATTTTGAGGAGAAATCTGGAGTTCACCAGAAGTTATAAATTATTCTCAGAAATGTACTGCTAGTATAAATTTCAGGAAGACACAAAACTAATTCTCGCCAATCAAGAATTAATTTAATTGTGCAGTGAGTGGATGAAAGCACATTATGCTGCCTTCACGAAAGCGACCCTCCTAGATAAAATATATTATGTATAATTGGGAATATTCTAATGCATAGTAATTTTAAATGTTTGGTCATCTTTTGTCATTTTAGGTCACATTTAATCATTTTTAAAGTCATATTTGCATGCATTTTTCTCCATTTATTGGTCATAAAGATCCGAACGCTAGTTATGACCTTCTGAAAAGGTTTTATTCTGCTGTTTCTTATATTAGATATGAGGGCATAAGGCTTATATGACATCATATGTTCAAAACCGATGCAACAAAGGCACTTTTTATAATTATCACACGCGTTCATTTATACTGCAGTTGACAATGGAATCTCTTCGGTCCGGCGGTATGGGTACTGCCGCGGGAACCCATCTGTGGGTGCTGAGGCAATAAGAGTGTTGTTGACACTTGGCATTTGGGAGACAGTCAATGCCACGCGGTGGCTGCTCATAAAAGGCTTAACCTTCGGCTTTGCAGCCAGAATCCGGGACTGGGCTCAAGGCGGAGGTCGGAGACGATGATCCCCCGGGAAGAAACTTGCCTGACGGCTGTACGACTATGTTACTCAGTGCTGGATGTCACCAATGTACAGTACATTACAGGCTCTTCAGTGACGCATTCGTTTTCAGCGTTATTCTTAAGAATTGTACATTATTCCCTCTTTTCAGTTAATAGCCAATACACTTTTATAA
>JARYHS010008876.1:0-25083 GCA_031002005.1 Vandiemenella viatica | reverse complement strand
ATTCATATTGGAGAGTATATTTCAGTATATTTAAAGTTGTTTGCTTTTGGTCAATGATATATTAAAAGATAGTAGATACTTTACAATTCATTTAAGACATATCCGTTTATTAGCGATTATTTTTAAGTAAGTTTGCACCGTTGAGGTAGTTGATCACTTTAGTTGGGTGTAATACTCTTTGGTGACCGCTTCAATTACAGTATCCCAGCGTATATAACTTCAATGCAAATCCTGAGTAACATTATAAACCGTCGTATATACAGACACCAGCTTTACAACAGAACAAATAATTAAACTCATCAAGCGATTATTGTAAAAGGTTTTATGCGCTTTATTGTCATGCGAAAATATTTCACAAAAACAAGTAAGGTCACCCATATGAAAATAAATTACTAAACAACACTAGCGGATAATTTTACAGAGATGTGATTGGCTTAGCTCAGCAACAATGGCAGAGCATAAGAGACTCTTTTGTCTGATTTCTTCACCAAAGCCGTTGGCGGATATTAATGTTCACTTCCTTTGATCGCGGCCAATGAATGACTAAATCGACGACATTAGCATATTCGTAGTAAGTTAGGTTGCAGCTTGCAGTCAGCGTTGCCAACGCAACGTTCCTTACTGGCGCATCACTGGTAATGTATATGACGTCATGACAATACATATTAGACCCAAGGCAACGACTCTAAGACAGCACTTGTAGCATCAGCACGTCAGAAACAACTCAATCATAATCACGAATTCTTCAACTGGGCTTGCAACCGAAAGAGAGTTGAAGCTTCAGAAAAGTAAATATAACTGCACGGCCGTTGAAATTCCGAGAGTAAAGTAGTAAGTGAAGCGAAGCCGCTTGTTTCGGTTTCGGCTTCGCAGCGGCTTTCGTCATCCTTCCCACCAGTCGTCTGTCCGGAGGTGATTCTGTTGATGATTGGCCGGAATCATAACATATTTTAACAATAATTTAATAACATGTTTCTAACTTCTCATTCGTTATTCAATATCACTCACTCCTCACCCCTACCTAAGTGTCCCATTGGTTGATATGTATCACAAGTGAAGTAGATTGTCCGGAAAATAATTCCGCCTTTCTGCCTTCAAATGTTTGAGGTTTGTCCTGCCCTCATCATTTTCTCCCTTCAAGCAGCTCTACCCTGTTGATAACAGTTAGCAATTACCCTCAAAGTTGTTTACAAATACGCCATGCTGGTACGTCGGAAACGATATCGCGATCCTCAGGTTTTTTTTTTTTTTTTTTTTTTTAATTTATTGGCATCTAGGCATGCGCCCATACAGCCATTTTCATATTACAGGATAGCATCATTAACGTACAAATAATGATATATGCAACTAGTCATTTACATTTCACCGAATAACGTCGATGTTATAACAATAATAATAATAATAATAGCATGTCATTAGCCTTCTTCCTTTTACCGAATAACCACTATGGCATTACAATGGTAGTATACAATATACATTACAAATCAAAGTCCATAATATTACAGTAATGATATAATGCAGTTAAAACATATTGTTTGAGTTTGTTTGAATTGTGTCACTTAAAGGAGAGGAAAACATCAATAGTATAACAATAGTGATATACCGCAATTAAAACTTCTTACTTGACTATAAACTGTGTCACCCAAATGCTGGTATCCAGCAACTTGAGATTTTCATTTTTAGGAATAATTACAATAATATTCTACCAGAAGTATGATACATTTAAAACTAGTTATTTACATTTGTTGTGACTGAGTCACCCATATGTTCAAATCACACAACCATTCATTTTCATTTTGCAGGATATCTACAATATTATTACAATAATGATATATTACAAAATGACATCCAGAGAGTATAATTAAAACACATATCATATCAGCTTGTTTAAATTGAGACACCAATGTTTTTCAAATGTTGGTATAGGAGCTGATATATGTCGTAGTCTTCCGTTGACAAGAGGGTAGCAGCACATGTGGGGAGAGGGATTCCTTTGTTCTTGAGAGAGTGTAGTAGAAGGTCTGTCTCTACTTTGTTTCGGCGGCACCCAAACAGCAAGTGGTTTGTATCCTCTATTTCCCCACATTGGCAATTAGGGGAGTCAGTGAGGTGGATTCTATGGAGGTGTTGTTTGTAGCAGCCGTGGTTGAATTTCAGTCTCGCGATACTTATAGTGAAGTTGCGGGAGCACTTATATATCTCATACCACTGGAGAGGGGGTATTTCCGGGTGGATACGACCGTAATGTAGGCCTTTTATCGAGAGTGAGCTCTTCCACGCCTTATCCCACTTGGCTGTCATGGTTCTTTTGATCTGTCGAATAGCGTCGGGTAGGGGGATCGTACTGTTGCGTATCGCACCGCTGTGTGCGGCTTGTTTGGCGTATCGGTCTGCCATCTCGTTGCCTGGAAGACTGCAATGTGATTTGATCCATTTAAACTCTACAGTCTTATTTGCTAGTTTTAATTCGTGAACTGCATTCACGATGTCGTGTACTCGTGAGTCGTTGTGCACTTTCCTATGGTGGTTTTTTATTAAAAGCAATGCTGACTTTGAATCTGATAGGATTACATGGTTGCTATAAGGGGAGGTCTTTGCGTATTTTAGTGCTTCCAAGATTCCCATCAGCTCTGCACTCATAATGGTATATTCTGTTGGTAACCGAAATAAACCCTTGTCTCCAGATCTTGGTATACAGTAGGCGCATCCAGTGGCATCTGGAAACTTGGAGCCATCCGTATATATCTGTTCCATGTGGGATCGGTTGTGTAGGTACTGATACACGTTTGCTCTGTAGTTTTCCAGCTGGGTGTTATCTTCCGCGCTTGTGTCTACTTCCAGATTCGTGACAGTTTCCCAATACGGAGTCTCGAAGGTAAGCATTTTCCTGCTTTGACGTATGCTGGCTCGTATCTTATATGTTTCTAGGTACTCCGCCGCAATGGGAGGCATTTTTTTCTTACTCCAGTAATTGTCAGTTAGGCATTGCATTGAGAGATTGTGTATAGAGTTGAGCAGTCTGGTCCCGGGGTACTGGCTATTCTTGATCAGGAATTTTGCAGTTAAGAAGCTTCTGCGGATCTCTAGGGGAGGTTCGTGTGCTTCCACTAGGAGCGCGTTGGTAGGTGTTGATTTCATAGCGCCAATACAAGTGCGCAGAGCTTTATATTGGACTTTGTCCAGTTCTTTAAGCACGGTGTTAGTTGCAGAACCGTAACATACACAGGCGTAATCAATATGTGGTCTCACCAGAGATTTATACAGCCTTAATAATATTGAGGTATCCCCTCCCCACTTTACGTTGGCTATTGCGCGGATGAGGTTGATCGCCTTGTCGCATTTCTTGACCGTATTTTTTACGTGAGTACCCCACTTGAGTCTGTTATCGATCCAAACGCCCAGGTATTTCACAGCGTTTTTAACTGGGATGGTAAAGGGTCCTAATTTTATGTTAGACATCGCGGGCATTCTGTGTCGGCTGTAAATCGATACTGCCGATTTCGCTGGTGATATGTCTAGCCCGTTGCTGAATAGCCATTGATTGAATTTGTACATTTCGGCGGATAGTACCATAAGGCATTCTTCCCATGTTTTTCCAATGATAAATATGCATATATCGTCGGCATATTGGAGAATGACGATTTTACTGTTCATGGAGTAATGAAGATCATGCGTATACAAGTTAAATAACAGGGGAGCCAGAACAGAGCCCTGCGGCAGGCCACGATTAGTTTTTCTGCTAGCAACAGTAGTTCCTCTTTGCGTTATTTCCAACCATCGATCCGAAAGTAGTGCGATTAGATTTCCTATAAATGTGTCCGGTATCCCTAGATGCCGAAGTTTTTTGGCTAGGATCGGTACACAGACGTGGTCATATGCGCTGTTTATATCAGTGTATACGGCCATCATATATTTGTTCTTGGTAAGGCAGGAGTGAATTTCGGAAGTGAGGTGTGCTAAGGTGTCTATGGTGCCTTTGCCTCTTCTAAAGCCGTACTGCGTTTCCGGAATTAATGCGTGGTGTTCCAGCCACCATTCCAGTCTCCGCTTTATCATATGCTCCAGTACTTTGTAGGTGCATGGCAGTAGGTTTATGGGTCTATAGGATTCTGCGTTGTTGCCTACTTTTCCAGGTTTTTTCACGGGAACTACCCGCGCAGTCTTCATCTCTTTTATTTGTAGCCTTTCCGACCATATCCTGTTAAGTATTTCGCATAGCTTCGTTTTTGCGGAATCTGGCAGATTTTTTAGCATGCCGTAGTGGATGTTATCAGGTTCCTGGTGATGAGTCCGTGCCTTGCTTTAATGCAATATTGAATTCGTTCAGCTGAAGGTTGCAGGAGGAAGTGTGATTCAGTTGCCCTTGGTTCTGTGAGATTTATCTCTACCCACGGTGGGGTTAGCCTTTCAAGGATGTTCTCTAATAATTCGGTTGTTAGTGGTGATTTTGCTTCTGGCTGAGTGGATGAGTACTCAATTTTCTGACCTTTTGCCATATATCGGATAATGGCGTTTCTTTATTAAAGGTTCCACAAAACTCTCTCCATTTTTCTCTCTTTTTATTCTTGGCCATCTTTTTGACTCTTGCCTGAGCTCTACGGTGTTTCCAGATAGTTTTCGATCGTGGGACAGCTTTTGTATGCCCGTAGTGTTTCTCTGCGTCTTTGGACGGCTTCGTTGCATTCTTTATCCCACCAAGGAGTGCTTTTGTTCCTCATAATATGTACTGGTTTCCGAGCGGGAATAGAAGATATGGCAGCTTGGGTTATATCGTTGGTCATGGATTTATAGTCCAGTGCGGGGTTACCACTACACTTCCATGAAGCTGTCAACCGTTCCATAGTTGTTTGGAATTTATTCCAGTTCGCCTGGTGTATTTTCCATCTATAGGGAGATCTATAGGGAGAGGATATCAACCGCCTGGCTGGGGAGTCAGTCTGGAGGCGAAGTAGGATAGGAAGGTGGTCTGATCCCAGTGTGTCGTCTACTACTTCCCAGGTAATGTCTATAGCTATGTTCGACGATACGCAGGAGATGTCCACTGCTGATGGCGCTTGCCCTGGCGCATTAATTCTGGTTGGATTACCGTTGTTCAGTACCACCATATCTTCTTCCTCTAATATTTCTGCAATTATGTTCCCCAGTTTATCCGTGCTTTGGCATCCCCATACTGTATTATGTGCATTGAGATCTCCCAACAAGATGACCGGTTTTGGCAATTGTCTGAGGATATTCGTGATAAATTGCTTGTTTGTCTTCTTATTCGCTGCTCTATATACTGACACAATGGTTATTAATTTGTTGGTAAGACGTACCCTGGCGGCACATATGTTGAAGTCTGGGTTTCCAGTGCAGGGTTGGAGTGGTTCGTAATAGATGGCGCTTCTGATTAAGATGGCAGACCCCCCGTAACCGTCTGCTCTGTCGGATCTGATGGCATTATATCCTTTGAGGTGGAATAGTTCATCTGGTTTCAGCCAAGTTTCGCTTACAGCCAATACGGCTATGTTATTCTTTGAAGCATACTGTAGCAAGCTCTCCTTATTAGCCCGGATAGATCTCGCATTCCACTGAAGAATTGTGTCGTCCTGCAGTGTTGCTCTCGTGTTTCTAAAGGGAGCCGCCATTTTCCCATCTATTTGGTGATAACGATCTTGGCAGAAGTTGTTTTACGCTTGGGGCGTATTGCGTTGGATTGAGCAAATTATTTCCTGCAAACTGATTTAGAATGCACATTATTATTTCAAACATCTTGTTCGCATAGTATTCTGTTATTACAGGGTCCTGTAGGTTATTGCCAGGGAGAGGGGGGTATGGATTGTGGCCAATGGGTTCAATGTTCCTATTAGATGGGAGCCAGTATTCTTTATACGAAGTTTCTCGCCCACTACCTGTGCTTTTGTCAGTTATTCTGTGACTACCGATGTTAGGAGTGGGCACCTGGTCCCTGGATCCGGGGTTTAGTTGGAAATTCTCAGGTTCATTAGGGGTATTTGACTGCATAATTATAGGCTGAGGAAGTGTATCCTGTTGAGGTGGTTGTGCCAGGACGACAGGGGGAGCGTCTGCGATAATGTGTTGCCCGGTATTGTAGTTTCTTTGCTCATAATTTGTTTGAGAAGTTGTCATTTTTTGAAGTTGTCTGTTAGTTCTTTCTAATCTTGCCGCGACACTGGCATACGATGCGGTGTTAGTTTTCTCTGAAGCTTGCTTGTACCCTACATTTTCTTGGGCCATTACCTGCTTTATCTTCTTTTGTCTGATATATTCCGGGCAATATCTATCAAAAGATGGGTGTCCACCATTGCAGTGGACGCATACTGGGGAGTTTTGTTTATCGCATTCTTTTCCGTCATGCGGGCCTGCACAGAAGGTGCAACGTTTTTTACTTCTACACTGGTTGCTAGGGTGTCCATACCGGAGACAGTTGAAGCATTGCATTACTGGTTTGACATACTGTTCTACAGGGCACCGCACTCCGTGTATGTACACGTAATTCGGACGCCTTTGTGCTTTAAACGTCAGTAGACATACGGGGAGTGGGATTTCTTTTGTTTGGCCATCTTCTTTAATTATTTTTGTAAACCTTTTAACTTTTACCACTCGATATTCGCACCTTGCCACAGTTTTTATCTCCTCTTCCGTTAGCTCAGTCATAACGTTTCTTATAACCCCTTGTTGCGAGATGCAGGAGAGAGGAATGTAGGCCAGTAGGCCATTATGCTGCCAGATGGTGCTCTGAACAAGGCTATTGGCCGATACGACCGATCTCATCTCTATTTTGACCCGGTTTCGACCCGCTGGAGCTATCTGTATAATATTGTTACTTATTTCGTGGCTGAGGGAATATAGGAGGCGCCCAATGGCCATGGGGTGGATCCTACCTATGTTTCTATCTTTACTTTCTATGAACACATAATAAGGGCCCAAGTCGTAGCTTTCATAATAGGCTGCCATTGCACTGTTTACCTGCAAGCCGATGTTTTCGCTTGTCCTTGCTGTCTCTTGGCGCTGCACACTTTCCGGCGGCGTTGTCTCCATGTTGATGTCTGCCGATGATGTGTCTTGTGGTGTTATTCTGGGGACCTTGATGTTTTCACCTCCGCTGCCGTTGTCGTATCCCGGGATGCATGGGCGTTTCTGGGGTGCGTATGTTGACATTTCTTCTTCTCTTAATAGCGGTGCATCTCGTTGATCTAGTGCACTGTTGTCAGCTGGCAGTGATGTAATCGATGTGTTAGACGTTGCAATTATAACGTCCATGGTTGCTATCGGTTCATCGTCTGCGCTGTGCAGATATTGCTGCACCTGACTACCTGTATTGTTTTCTTCTACCGCTGGAACCATGTTTATTACGCCATTTGGCTGACGTTGCATCGTTGGCTGCATCAGGTATTGTCCGCCTTCGCCATATTCACCGCCGTACATGGCGGATGAGGGCTGGGGCTTAGCTGTATTAGATGTTATTTGCTACTTCTATCACTATTTCGGTGGCTGTAGTGAAACACACGGTTAGAGTCCCGAGAGACTGTTGCGCGGTCTCGGGAAGAGTCAGACGGGTATACGTAAACACTTATCCACACAAGTCACTGCCTCGCGGATACACGGAAGTTATCGCTACGAAGGTTGAGACTCGACTGATCCTCAGGTTCTATTCACACAGTCACTCAAACATAATTCTATCGGAGTTCAAGCGCCGGTACTGCCTCGAACACTACCTGCCTTCTCCCTTATTATTATTAATTTTTAATTTCAATGGAGCACACGCTACTGTGGTAATTCACATAGTCATCTAATTACCCCTTTTTTGCTTTTTTTATTATCTTATATAATCCCCATCTACTTTTGCGATTTAAAAATTTTATTTTCAATTCTCTCAGTGTTTTGGCAAATTATTCATCACTTCACTTGATAATTTGTTCCAATTCCTAACACCCATACCCACAAAAGAAAATTTTCCCACTCTCTTATCCTTGTAATCGAATGCTAGCTTGTTGTCATGGTAATCTTTCCCTTCCACACACTATTCCTAATTCTTCGACCAATATCTTTCCAAGTCCAGCCATCAGCATATGCATTATACATTCACAGCACTCTCTTCACCCTCCTTCTGTCTTCTAATGACTGCCAATCACGCTCCATATCATATCAGTTACTGACTAGGTCCTGCGATAATTTCCACAAACAAATCTAGCTGCTCTTCTTTGCATGCCCTTCAACTCTTGTATTTGATACCCAAAATGTGGTTCTCAAATTACACCACCATATTCAACCAATGGTCTGACTAACGTTTTTCACACCCACACTGATGATTTTAATAACTTGAACTTGGTTATCGATTGTACTTCTGATGGTTAGTGCAGTGTGGAATACGGCATTTAAAAAGATCCTTAAGCTAACTTTCTTCTACCACAAAACTTTCCTATGTTCATGTGAAGTACGAATGGACTTCCCGTGACTTGTATTGCAAGCAGGTCCACTGTAACTGGTAGTAATAACGAATTTGGTTAGAGTAGCGACGATAGAGGCGGACTGCGCCGTAAATTAATTCTCCGTCACTTATGTGGTTGAACTATCATTCAGGGACTCATGCATTTGGGGTTTTTTTGTTTTGTTTTTTATTTTTTTATTTTTAAAGAAATACTCGAAAAGAAAATTAATGTCATTCGTGCAGCCTCTGGGCAAACATGAAGGATGGGTTCAAGATTGCTGATCTCACAGCGCTTGTTTTAGTATAGGTCAATGTCTATTGCGGATGTAACCTACTACATTTTGCGTACACTTAGAAACAATGCTGTCATCTCCATGCTAGAATAAGGCACTAAGTAATATTAAAGAAACGGCATTTTCATTTCAGCGACGAAGACGGTACATCAGCGAAAAGCAATTGATATGGGAGGAACTGATCCTATCTGCAAAATCCGATCACCGAGAAGTACTTGCAACAGTCATGACTAGATGTAGAAATAACCAATTATTAATATTCTATTTGAACAGTGTGTACCAATATATGATAAAAAATCCCATAGCGTGTTAATGCTTCCCTGTCAGTTAAAATGGTAAAAACAAGTCTGGATGATCACGCTTTATTCGTTTATGGAGAAATAAAGACGACAACCAGAACTGAACATTAGTTTTTATAGGTAAATGGAAAACTCAAATAAGAGGGTGCAAAAATCATTTTAAAGGCGAAACAGACTTTTGGAGGAATTCATGTGGAAGTCATCGACTTTTTATCTAAGCGCAAGACGAATCAGCGTTCGCGACGAAGCAGAAGGATCTGGAACAGTCGCTGTGTTTTTGTTTCACCTTGGACGGCCACCCTGCTCCGAGCTCGAGAAATCACTCTCCTAAATAAATAGTAAAACAAACGGAGTCGGTATTTGAAGATTTGATGAATTAATTTCAATATTTGCTTACAAATTTCCCCCTGGAAATTTTATCTGAGAAAATAGTACGGTAGTTAGTCAGGGACAAAATTTTACATTACACATCTGTTACAACTAAGGTTTTTTTTTAACTTAACATGCTTTTCACTTTGTGTATAAAACATATTTGGCACCAATGTGTTAACCTTCACAATGTTCCATATTTTTTTTTAGCTTAATTTTTTCATTTCTCTAGGCGTTATCTGTCGGTTAAAGTAATAAAAGTATTTCATTCGTAATTTTCATTACTTTTTATCTTTCTTTAAATAGGTCTCGTATGCTTTACAATTTAAAAAACACATCCTCGTATTCCACAGTTGCTATTTTCTAGAATATCCCTCGGATTTGGAACTGAAAGCTTAAATTTTTGCGTACTAGCAACACTGTATGCTAGTTCCTTGTCCTTGGCAGCACCAATTTCATGAACGGAATTACGGCAGTAATTTGTCTCTTCAGGGAGCTTGTTAGCTTACTGCCTTCTAGACTCAGAAGAAGCATTCGTTTAACCAAATCGATTCGCAGTCTCATTGATCGTTTGGCCGCGGTGGAGGCCAGGACTGGTGAAAAGTTCATTCTGTCCATGAAAGCACCTTTCAGAGGCGAGTGATGACGAAATGGATTCAGCGTAAAACAAATCACTACACGTGGCGTCTGTTGTTCAACCTGAGGGGAACCATTGATTTGCTGGTTTACAATTAAACGTTGTGTTATTTGCAGATGATACATTGTTTTGTATTAAGGGATCTGGAAAGGACATCTAGTTGGCTATGTTAATAAATAACGAAGGAAGAGATTTCATTCCTTCATCTAATGGAGAGGTTAATGAGGATATGTATTACAGAAGTAATAGAAATGGGCCCTTACTAGACTACTGGCGGATAATATAAGATCCACATGGTGATATCAAATACAGGTGTTATGAGAGAGCGCAGTATAGGGTAGCTCTGTTTGTGGGATTACTCATACAAAACAAATAGGAATCATTTGAACAGAGGAGGCAGTAAAGATGGTCGTGGCTGTGTAGAAGACACATTAGCTTCTTCTCTCTCTCTGATTCTTAGTATGAATTTGAAATTACGGTGATCTTGTCTTACTACTCACTTTCACAAATACTGGTACTGTCTTCCCTAACAATGCCCACACGGATAGTCCAAAGTAGTGCTCAGTTAATCATCCAAAATGGCTCTTCCTGGCTAATCTTCATATCAGCACACCATTTACAACAAACATCTTCAGTTGTCTGCATCATGTAATCTAATATTTCACTTCATATACAGTTGTTGGGTATTACTTTACATCCACCAGTAAATTAACCAGTGCCCGTCTTAAAGTGTGATCCACCATACTGTCATTTCTTTCTGTGAGACTATTTCTTGAACACGTTTTCTCAGCCAACATCTCATGCTTTGACTGTCAATCTAATTTTCCACATCTGTAACACCAAAAGTCAAATAAAATAATCTTTTTGCTTTCTGGTTGTCCATAAAGCTTTGTAAACCATGCACACTCTCGCAGTTTTAAAGAGTTATTCCAGACTCCTGGGATACTAATTTAAACCATGAGATCTCTTTTTGAAGATGGTTTAAAATCGCTATTGCTTTGACCAACAGTGATAATTTAATTTGGTTAACAGAAGTCATCTTACTGGCCAACTAAATCTGGTATTGTTCAATATTTTTATTTCCTTATTTAGTCCACCTTATTGTTAATACCTATAAAGTCAATGCTTATGAGGATCAGGAAGTCACCCGAAGAGAATGAAGTACTTTCTTCATTTCTTCAAGACTTTTCTGATTTTTTTCCGAGATATATTCAACACCTGTTTTTGTATCATTAATCAAGAGCGTCATTTAATCTCTTTAATATTGTTTTTGATGCCTCACTTGAAGGCTCCAGAGAGAAGGAAAAAAATTCAAAAAACCTAAATTTAAAAAAAAAAAAAAAAAAAAAAAAAAAAAAAAAAAAAAAAATCTGTTGAGATTTTTCGATATTTCTCATTACTACTTCAGTTTGTAACTTGAAAAAGTAAATATACAATTATGAATCATAAGCAATTAGTAATTAATACAAGTTTGAGTTCTGACCAGGTCACCACCAACGATGTGTTGGAAATGTTCTGAAACGTTAAGGTTTCTAAATAATAAGCATTTGCATTATAAGAACACTTTTACTCGTCACCAAATGCTTTCCGTGACCACCTCTTTACAAAAATAATTGACTGTAATCGTAACTTCTTATTCCTGAAGACGCAGATTCTCGCGTTCGTTGACCCTCATATCAATTCGATAATGCTTTTATTACCGACAGTACCTTCACAGATGAAGTGGCTATACTTCATACTATTTCGTCACCTACTTCTTTATTCTAATTATTTTTCCACACGCACAAAAACATCTTCTCTTTCCTTCAGCGCCGAGCAGAACACGCGCACTCGTTTCCCTGCAAGATGCGTCCGTTCACTCCCGAGTCCAACTCTCGACTCCCGACTTTGTCACGTGACCCTCTCGCCACAGATACTCCTTGTATCCTGACAAGTACCTCATGATAACTGTTGCAAGTGTCTATAGAACATTAATAGACCTCGCCGTATCCTTGAATTTACAGTAAATATCACAGTTATGCTAATTTCATTAATACGCACGCTTACATGGTGCTGTTATTGCAAGGAGTAGACTAGCCAGTGAATCAGTTTCTTTCCTCTCTTTGGCGAATGCTTCGTATAAAAGAAGTAATTTTGTTCGAACTCGGTGTGACCCTTTCCAATCCATTCTCACCGAGATACAATAAAGAATCCACGTGTCGATTTCGCGACTGTCCGTTTTGAAAGCTGAGCTGTCGCGATCAGCACAAGGAGCTCGACATTGTTACCGTAATTGGACGGAGCTCGTTAAGTGGCGGCGGTGTCTCTGGAACTCTATAGGATCGGCCGCCCCAGAGCCCCAAGTTGTTACCACACCCAGTGCTCCAAAGGCGTTCACTTTCAACTGCCTGTCGTTTTGTTGGTAGCAGCAACACCCACGATTTTCGAAACTGCTGCGCTCGTCTCTTAAGTCAGATTGAACCGTAAATGAAGCTTTCTGTGATATCACTGTTTACTTTGAATATGATCCGACTGTAAGTAACTATATGCTGCATCCAGCAGGGATTAACAAAACTCTGTTAATATGCATTTCCGCCAAAAAAATTCTGTTTATATAAATGAATTTAAATTTCAAAATGGCATTCTCAGTGATTTTGGGGAAATAGCTATAACGGCCAACCTCGACTAGAAGTCTTTTTACCTTTCTCGATATTTACTTAATTAATAGATCACACATCGCTATTCTAAAACGCCTCTCCTTACAAATAAAACAATTATACCTCTTACCAATTTCTCAGGAAGCTTCTATCAAAGACAGTACAGTTACTGTCCTCTGGTATCCATTAGATGTCGTTAAATATGGATTCTCTCGTCATAGCTATACTAAATATTATGAATGCGTACGTAACTCTGTCTCATTGTTTTCACGACTAAACCGACCTTGATGGAATTTAACAATGAAATGAAGCAATATGTACCATTCGAAAGGAGATGATATACTTTTTTCGGGATAGATATCATATTTTGCGTGAAATTTTGTAAACTAAGTGACGGACTGGGAGCATATGAGGTTTATTTCATTGATGAGATTATATCGCAATTCCTTCTTTGATCAGACTAGAGCGTTATGACCAAGGAGGTTAAACGTGCATTTATTCGCTCTCATTAACGTTTGAGGAAAAAATATGAGGGTCCATTTTGCACAAACATTTAGTTTAGAGTATTTTTTTAATCTATAGTCCATATATAATATAGTAGTCATAGCAGTAACGATTACGATACAGATATATGAGGCATTGAAAAATTGCTGTTTGGGCAAGAAAGATGAGGCTGCCAGAAAATGTATGCAAGAGAGATGAGAGTCTATACATTGGCTGCACTGATGTCGTAGTTCACTGCTCTCTGGCAGCAGTTAACGTTTGTTTGGTCACTCATTGTTTTGCTATATTGAGTTATTAGATAGTAGTGGCAATGAAAGTGCCTTTAGGCAATGAAAATAAGGAAGGACAGGGAAAATAACTCATCACTAACCACAGATGACGGTAGGGGTCCAAATGAACACGAACACACGAATAAGCTTTACAACATTTAGTTTTAAAAACCTTATTCATGTACCTAGGACTGGGCATTTGTCAAGGAGGGGTGTACACGCACCATGGCCTACTGCATGACTCGCGCGGGTAGATGGAGAAAGGGGTGCAGTCCGTCTACTTTTTACACCTACATTTATGTTTATATGTAAATGGGCAGATTATGTTTTTAATGTTGCGGAATTTTATTAAATCATCTGGTTACTGAAGTAAAAGAACTATGAAGATTTTTCTACTCCTACGGGTGCCAGAATAAAAATTACACTGTATTTCGAATGCTTCATTACACAGCGCATTTTATGAAGAGATTAGGGGTAATCAAGATCGTATTCATACCTTAAGTGTGATTAAAAAATAATCTGGTAAACCAAATATCTTTTGTCACACTTTCGCACTAGAGGAATGATTACGTGAAAATACTCGAGGCAAGCTTAGACTTTTTAAAGTGGTATTGTGTTAGAATCGAGAGATTTTTAAGACCTGGATAACTTTCCTTCCTCTATGTATGTTAAAAAATGTTCCCTTAAGACTAGACCATTGAATGAGCTTAAAAAGATAAGTCTTTACCCTCGCATGATGTTTCACTGGTAAATATGCCGTGGTAAACATGATGAAAGTATTGTCTCTGAATGCCACATGCCTCACAGTAAGAACCTCCATCTTTTTTGCATCTTTTTTTTCGAACATCGTATTACTAAAACAATTTTTAAAGCTTAAAATATGTTTTAAATAATAATTAACCTTGGATAAATGTGAAAAATAGCTGTTAGAATAAATACAACTGCAGAACAAACTCAGTTTTTAAATGTAACACAAGGAAAGCTTTTTGAAATTAAAAATTAATTATTCTCAAAACCTTTCTCTGTGGATCGTCATCTTTCTTCCCCTGTACTCTTCATTTCGATTTTGCGTTCAAAATTTGTAAGGTCATACCTTTTTGTTAATTTAAAGCTTCCACGTTTTATGATTGTTCTAATCGACAGATTTTCCATCATGCAAGTTACATTTTTAATATTTGACAATTCTGTTGTGAAAATTAAAAAAAAAAAAGACAAAGTCAACTCGGTTTTCCGTATTTAAATGGCTCAATTATTTCGCTTCTATGATAAAGTATGTGTAAAAACAGACAACGTAAGATCTCTAGAAGTCGAGGAAATTCAATCGTGAAAACTTATTTTTTAAATTCCTGACCACCGCAATCGCCACACGATTGCTCATCCCATGTTTGAAACAGTCGTTGTGATTTCATTTTATTTGCATTATCCATATATTTTAATAGAATCTTTCACGGTGACGAAATTTAACAAGAAGTTATCGGACTTAAATGGAATCTGTAATGAAAAACTTATCTTTTCCGTCGTTTGACGGTCGAACATTATTTTTTGCAGTACTGGTGGAGCCGTAATAGTAAGTACTACTTATCTAGATTAAGATTAATTATTCCACATTCCTATTGCTGCGTAATATAGTTGTGCGGTAATGTGAATTTGTACGGTGTACCTAGCGGTATGATGCAAATTAATCGTAGTAGTCGGCACAATTCTCCAAGCAAACGGATGTGATTTTTCGGCAAGAGACACTGCGATCCGTCCTAGAATTACGGAAATTGACATTTTTAGAAAAAAAAACTCGAGAGACAAGTAATAAGCAATAAGGCAATGCTGGTCGAACAGAGGGATTTTAGGCAGGAAACTTAGCAAAGATAACGTTGCTTTTAAACGCCATGAACATTAGAACGATCGCATCGAAATATGTGGAGAGCAAAATTCACAAATCCGAGAAACAGTCTTAGCGCGTTTTCACACGAAACGGCGAATGCAGCCGGCCCTTTTATTTCATTGTTTCTCATTCAGATATATCTACAGTACTTTGTGCCGGTGACGGAGCGGTGTTTATGCTATCTAATCTCAGCCACAAAACTTTTCCTCGCCGTCCTCGGTAGCGTAGGGGCTAGTGTGTTAGCTCCGCGTGCCGAAGGTCGGCGGTTCGAATCCGGCCGCAGGCATGGATGTTAAGTGTTATGTGTCTGTGTTAATGTCCTGTGTCCTGTCCGTCCTGTGGTGTCCATACTTAGAAGATACAATATATAAACACTGGATGCCGACTGATTCACTGGAAGCTATAATAATCACATTGCTCTGGCTATATGTCCTCAGCTGCCGAAAGCCATTAAATTTAAAAAACAAAACAAAAACAAAAAACACTTTTCCACGTAGTTTTGTGATAATGAGTAACTACTCGCACGATACTGTGACATTAATTGAATTGGAGGAGACGAAACCATGTTTGTGGGATAAAACAGCCGACTATTTCAAAGACAGAGTAGAAGAACTGAAGGCCTGGAAAGAGATGTATACATTTTTGAAAGAAGATTTCGAACTGAAAGGAAAACAAGGACAACTGAAAGTTGATAAGTTACACATTAGTAATAACAATGCTGAATAGATTACACATTTTATTTTATTAATTTGTATCGGCAATGTGTGCTCGGTAATTACGAGCAAAGTATCTTTGAGTTGATACCATAAATGATTGCACAACCAGATTTATAATTTTGCTTATTGTCCTTATTCCCAATCTGTAGGCGTCACGTAAGTCAGTAAAGGTTGCTCTCTTAGCAAAATATTTGAAAATCAAAAGAAGAAATATAATAAATTGAAAGATTTTTGTGTCCTATTTATGGATTCTATTTGGTTCAATTCCAGTCGCAATAATACCCTTTGTAGGCCCATAACATAAAATAATTGATTTGATTTAGTCATCATCATTAGTTTTCTGCCCTCGGGCAGATTTTCACTTGGCTGCTCTCCATGATCTTCTATCTTCTGCCTTTCTCTTAAGAACCATGTAGTTGCCGTCTTCCTTGATGTTGTCTATAATTTGGTATCTCTTTCTTCCTCTTAATCTCCTCCCACAGACTAAACCTTCCAAGGCGTCTTTTATCAGGCACTCCCCTCTCAACAAGTGTCCCATCCAGTTTTTCTTTCTCTCCTTTATTATTTGGAGATTTTTTCTGCTTTGACTGACCCTGTCCAGCACTTTAGTAATTAAGGAAAATTATTTAATCAAATTAAAAGAAAGCAGAATATTTGCGTACTTAATTTATTTCACTATTTGTCTAATCCTCTTCTCGTATTTAAGTCAACAGAGGACATATCCAGTACTCTGTGTTAATTAAATATTTTCTGTATTTCCTTCTAAGGTATAACAATTTATTAAAGTAACGTTTGTTGAATGATGCCCGCATCTTTCTTCCGCTAATGTTTAAAGTCTACTGCACTCTTTGCGAGAAGGTCGCCGCCGGCTCCGGTTTTGTGGGTGTGTGTGAAAATCCCCTCCCGCCGGCACTGGAAACAGATCCGACACCGGTCCGGTTCGGCTTTGCCGGTGTGTGTGCAAACGCCTTAAACAGCTAAGCGGAAGAGTGAAGTGGATGCTTGTGTGGGACGTTGGTTAAACTTGATTATCAATAGCAGGCTCGACTGAGAAACAGCAAATTTCTTTTTACTTTAGGATTTGGCCAATTATATAGGCTGTTTGAAACCTAAGAGTATTTTTTGTTCTTTTCCAAGAACTTCTTCAAACACATGCTTATGGCCTGTCTCTGTGCACCTTACATTACTCTCTTTGGTTGTAATTTTGATTATATGCAATTTTTTCTGTTCCACATGGTCTAAAATGCACCAGGAGAGGTTTGTAGATCTTTCCATTGGCTGTCCTGGTTCTACCTCAAGCGCCTTAAGTAAAGTCAGGATCTGAACGAAAGGAACGCAACAGAGGGATCTGTCGAAGAGTGAGTTAATTTTTTGGTTGAGCAGAAAACTTCGAACTGACTTGCGGCTTTGCGGCCGATTCTGCTCTCGCCACAACGGGGCGCTGGCAATGTGCCGTTCTATGTACTACCATTGATATCTCTTGGGGTGGTAAGAGAGAGGGACGTTGTTACCGGTCTCAGATGTTGCAGACTACCTACACATCACACTGGTGGTAATGTACTAGTCAACAAACTCTCTTCACTACGGGTGACCAACGACCGACGCACACCCTTTGATTGCCTAAGGTGCCAGAAGTTAAGTCTCTTGTTCCACCCACGTTTTTAAACAATTCATGGCTCGTAGCATTACGCCTCGTCGATGTCGATGTCTTTAGGGTCGGAAAAGGACAGGTGGCATGGAACGGGAAGGAATTCGGCCATGGCCTTTTATAGGAACAATCCCGGCATTAACATGGAGTGATTTGGGGAAATCATGGAAAACCTAAATCTGGATGGCCGGATGGGATTCGAACCCACGTCATTTCGTTTGCGAGACCAGAGCGTTATCGTTCAGTCACCACGCTCGATGTCTGTATGGAGGAAAAAAAAAGGAAAAACGGAAAGTCCACGTTTTACACCAACGGTACAACGGGGCATAAAAAAGGGAACCCATTCCATGAGTGGAAATAAATTAATATAAACCAGAATAAGGGCGAGCTGGGAAGTTCGGCTGTTGCTGCTGATTGAGGGCAGTGGTCCGACAGAGGCCGCTTAATGAACTCCGTCGCGAACGGAGTTGTTGGGAGGCACCGGCGAGGAATGGAGAGCGGGGCAGCTCTCTTAAATTTCATTAGGAGCGACGCTGACTTTTCTGGAAGCCAGCCACGTCGCCGCATTAGCGTCCGCGCCAAGTCTACCCGCAGACACCTCGCGTAATTATCACTTCGGTCGGGGATCCTCAGGTCTGCGAACTTGTTGACAGTTTCCAACAGCGTAAACATCGAATGTAATTACGGTTTGTTTGGTAGCTCTAGGTTCCACAATGCAGTTAATATGATACTAGAACATGTTTACGACCACATATTTTTTTTTTTTTTTTTTTACTTATTGCTTTACGCCTCGTCGACGGCTAAGTCATTAGAGGCGGGATGGGAATGGGAACAAGGAATGGGAAGGAATTCGGCCATGGCCTTTTTTGAAGGAAGCATCCCGGCATTCGCCTAGAGTGATTTGGGGATACTATGCACATAATTTAGCCATAGTTTTCGATTAAAAGATGATAGGTACAAAAACATCTAGGCATTACCATCATTGTTTGCATATCATGACTCTAATATTTACTTTTCTATATCCCAAACTAGTACTAACTAATCACATGATTAGAGTAAGCAATATGTCATCAACAGTTTGATGCCAATTTTTTTTTTTTTTTTTTTTAATGACTGAAACATAACAACTTCGCACGTTAGATTATTATAGGATTCAATAACAGAAAGGAAACGGAGCCTTACTTTTTCTGGATAAGAATCTATCCGTATATCGAGTTGCCACATGCCCACAGCTGGGCAGATAATCGTTAATCCGTTAACCGTTAATTAACGAAGTTAACAAAATTGCAAAAATTTAACTTTCAAGTTAACCTAAGAATTCATTAACGTTCTTCTTAACGTTATATTGACATTCCGCTAAATTGAACTTCGGTTAATTTTAGTTCGTTACATTGGTTGTTGACGTTATTTTGCTTCTCTGAATTACGCGCCACGGCAGGATGGTACCTTAGGTAAGCCGAACACCAACGAGAGGTCGAGTGTGATGCATATGTAACTGTTATGCTTGGCTTGGCGTGGTTGTGAGCAAGTGTGGAGGATTTGTATCTTACGCCTGAAAATCGGCGCTCACTGCACGTTTCAAATGCGATCAGTGATTTTGATGTTTTTATAACTTTTTTACTACTAGGAATATAGTACCACTTTTTAGTTTGTATTGATTTGGAGTTTGTTAGTGAAATAAATTAACTTTATATTCGTCACATGATTAAATCATGGAAACTGAGGATCTAGAAACTGTTAGTGATATCAGAAACGCTAGCAAGAGCAACGAGGAGATTAAAAATCCTTAGTCATATTTATGCAATTGTATTCCATTTAAATAAATATTGAGAGAACAATAGTTTTATGAATTCAAAATGTGTTTGCCTAAACTTTCTATAATCAAGACTCATATTTCTAGCCATAATAATCCTAAACAACACATGAAAAGGTTGCATAGATCCGAATACGACGGTGGTCTGAAAAGTTTCCGACCTCAACGTGAAGATGGCAACACTCGTAAATAAAAGCTAGTGAATTTCGTTGTTTATCTGTTGACAGTTACTAACCAAAGTTTCAGCCATTTTGGACACGCAGTTGTTATGTAACAGTCGTTTGAGTGAGTTGTTGTATTTTTGTGAAAATGGACAAAATCGAGTATCGAGCTGTAATTAAATATTTGTTTTTGAAAGACAATACGCCTACGCAAATCAAAGATGAGTTGGATTCTGTGTTTGGGGACTATGCACCATCACTTACTAGAGTGAAATTTTGGGCAGCTGAATTTAAACGGGGCCGTAAGAGCTCGGGAGACTATGAACGTTCGGGACGTCAAAAAACTGCAACTACCGACGAAAACATCGCCAAAGTTCACCAATTGGTGCTAGACGACCACCGAATTAAACTGAGAGAGTTAGCAGAGGTTATGAACATTTCAGAAGAACTGTTTGTTACATATTAAATCAACGTTTAGGTATGAGACAGCTGTCCGCGCGTTGGGTGCCGCGTTTGCTCACATTAGATCAAAAACGTGTTCGAATTAACATTTCCAACGCTCTGTTGGCGCAGTTTAGGCGCAATAAATCCGATTTTTGGCTCCGATTAATTACTGTAGATGAAACTAGGATACACCATTACACGCCTAAAACAAAAATAAGTCCAAACAGTGGACTGCAAAGGAGGAACCAGCTCCAAAAAAAGCAAAAACTGTTTTTTCGGCTGGGAAAGTGCTGGCGACTGTTTTTTGGGATAGTCATGAGTTATTTAAATCGATTAACTTCAAAAAGGAAAAACCATTACATGAGCATACTACGCATTATTACTTGACAAGCTGAAGGCAGAACTTGCGGGAAAACGGCCATATTTGCAGAAAAAGAAAATCCTGTTTCACCAAGACAACTGACCGTCTCACACCTCAGCGGTTGCCATGGCGAAAATTCACGAATTACGGTTTGAACAGCTTACTCACCAGATCTAACCCCATGCGACTTCTTTTTGTTCCCTCATCTAAAAATTGCGCTCGGAGGACAGAGATTTTCGTCAAATAAAGAGGCAATCACCTTCGTGAACAATTATTTTGCAGAGAAAAACACCGAGTACTATTTTGACGGGTTACAGAGATGGGAGCATCGCCGGGAGAAGTGTGTAGAGTTACAAGGAATCTATGTTGAAAAATAAAATAAAAAAAGTTCAGAAAAAATGTCTTGTAATTTTGTTAGGTCGGAAACTTTTCAGACCACCCTCGTATTTAAAGTTAGAAGAAAAAGTAGAAGCAGGGCCAACTCGTGTAATCAGGAAAAACAATTCGTAGCTGTGCTGTGGATTCTGGAGTAGATAGCAGAAAAAAGTTTTTTTTTTTTTTTCTCCATCTGCTAGTAAAAGATTACATCAACAAAGCATTGGTGAATCTTTTGGCATCGTAGTCACAAACAGCGACGTATCTCAAATTGGTGTGGACCAATGCACTGTAAACTTTTTCGTTACCAACATGATTTCGCTACACGTTGTAGCATCCAAAACACTTCAGAAGCTGATCAAAACGTTGAATCCCGGTTAGAACTCAATTTCCAGAGGGACATTGGCTAGACGGGTTTATGAGGTTAACTTTTAACTGATAACTGTAACTTGCTTTAAATTTGCGAAAATGTAACGGTTTAACGATTATAGAAGTTAACTTTTAAGTAGCGGATTAACGATTAACGAAGTTAATTTTTTGATTAACTGTGCCCAGCTCTGCACATGCCTCTAGCGGGCAAACGAAATATATTGCAGACTTCAATTTTAAACATATTATGTGTTGCTTTGAACTAAAACACAGACCTATTCAAAAAGAAGGAGCAAAATTTATATTTTTATTTATCAAAAAGTATAAAAGATACGCCTACTCCTCACTGGATAGAGGGAGGTTCACAGTTTTGTCACCCACACATATTAGTTCCATTCGCTGCCACCAACGACGTTGTTGTTTCTTTGCGTGCAAATAGCGTTCGAGGTATGGAGGAAGGAATATATGGAGACCACGCATGGGACCTTCACCACATACTGGAGTGAAACCGGGTGGAGAGAAGTGGGGAGGGGAGGCCGCCATATTGCTTGGCAGGAGAAACACGGGAAATAGGCACAAAAACCTCAAGGGAATCATAAGACAACCGTGGCACCACAATTTGATGATGAATTATTATGTAACTCGACGAGACACATCAAAAATGAAGAACAAATTTTTTTGATATCGTGCTTAGTTCTCTAGATATACTGTCTCAAAAGAGTGGAGTTTCTGGTTGAAATTCAGAAGAAACGTGTCCCAAAAGTCAAATTTGGTGATAGATTCTTATGTAACACGACGATACAAATCGAAAATAGAGAATAAAATTTTTCGATATCTCACTTAGTTCGCGAGATATACTGTCTCAAAAGTGAGGTGGTTAGGTTATGAGGGGATTCAACGATATCCGTGGCGCCGCAATTTGATGACGAATTCTTATGTAACTCGATGAGTGAAACTGAAAACAAAGAATAAAATTTTTTGATATCTCGCTTAGTTCTCGAGATATTGTACCTTAAAATTGACGTGGTTCGGTTGAAATGCAGCCTGGACCTGAAGAAAACTTTCGCTAAATCCATATTTGATGATGAATTCGGACATAACTTAATGAGCAGGTAATTCTTTTTAACTTGAATAACAAAGTGTTTATTTCTACAGTCCTTAAATTTTAGTTGATGTTCAAATAGGTTATATTTTCACATTCTATTTCAGTAATTGATAAGAAAGATTTCAAAATCTAGAAATATAATTGTTGACATATTTACAAACAAGTCATATCTGAAATTTTAAAAATAGCATAAGTCAATGTTTAGAACTTTTAAAAAAATTACCACTTCAAGAGACCTCACAGTTTCTGAGCTTACTTAGAAGATATTGTACTGTTGTCATTGTCGTTTTCGACATATATATTTATTCGAAAGAATGAGGATTTTAGGCATATGAAATATTTCGTAAAGTTAGTGGAGCCTCAAGTCAGAACAGAATGCAAGCGCGAGTGTCAGCAGGTGCTGTTTATTGGTAAAACGCTGACGGCTGACTAAGAGGGCATCGCTCTGTTCGGTGACGCAAAACCGAACTTACGAGCGACCACAGCGAGCCAAACTCGCTCTCACTTTGTCGATCATTATCAACCAGTCAATATGGGCTAATTCTTAGCTAGGCCGTGTCTCGTTGGCTTGCCTCGCCACCATGCATCCATCACGTCAATTCGCCATTCAGTCAAGAAGTTAACATTCTCTAATAGTCAGTTTGCGCAGCCGAAATGCGGCTCAGTCAATAATTATTACTGTAGAGGCTTTCGGGAGTTATCCTTACAGATCGCGCTCTCAACTGTATTATACAGTCTTTAGTGGTCAATAAAGGGGACTCTAAATACGATAGTCGCCTACATTATTTATTAGGTAGATTCTCAGCTAGGTTATAATTTTGCCCTGGCCTTTCCCTGCCTAATCGGTTCTCCAACCGTAACTAATGGAGTGGTGTCATGATTCCTGACAATTAACATCAATTAACATCTTACTTTAGCCCACAAGTCTTTGCTTAGATCACCAGAAGACAGAAGACATCTTCAAGAGAGAAGACAGCGCAAGAGGATTAGAAGACTTAGTAAATGTCCCGAAGGTCAGTAAACTTCCACTCTAAAGTCTGCTTCCACCACAAGCCCACAAATTCACCCCCCATCCACTCAGGCCTCTTGACAACGTAAGGTTCGGCACAGGGGGTTCAGTCCGGCCTTTACATTTGGTTTTCAGAAGTGGAATCTACGGATCGGTTAGTGGGAGATTCGAAACGAAGACTTTTAGGATGGAAAACCTTCGTGGGGAAAATTACGAAGAAATCACTGGTAGCAATTGAATGGCAGATGGATTGTATTGGTGGTGAGACGGGCGAGACAGTTAACGGTTGATAGCAAATTTAATCAGTCTTAATAAAAGTTATTATATCGGCGGACGGGCTTCTACCACCGGGCGAAATCTACGCGAGACGGACGGCGAGCGGCCAGCGCGGCGTCCGTGCTGAGCGAGCAGGAGTCGAGTTGCAGCCAGCGGCGACAACACCAGTTCTTCCGGGGACACCACGACGCCAGCAGAGCAGTTCTACCAGCTTCAAATCGTCGAAAACAGCAAACGGTGAGTTTTGAACACGCACGCATGCATATGGCAATAAATTACGGGTTTTTTGTGGAAAAAATGGCATATTTTTCAAGTTCTAGAGTGATTTGTTTCTAAAAAAATTGTTTTATTCAAATTGCCTGTTGAAATTACGTGACAGTTTTAAAATAATGATTAATAAATGCTCTAATATTTGGTTTCTGTCAGAAAATGCTATGTTCAACGATAATTCTGTTCAAAATATGTTGTTTAATGCGAAATATGTGGCGGAAGGCAAAATTACGGTCTATCAGTAAATAAATTAAATGGAAACTGTAATTCGCATAGTATGTGTATCAGTTTTGTGTCAGAATTAGTTAGTTCAAATTCACAGATAATATACATTAAATGAAATTATTCCCTCAAACTATGTTTTAAAATGTGGTATATTTTCAAAAATATAAATCAATAATTTCTGAGCGAAATGAAATAACATAATTTGCAGAGATAAGATTTAGTTGCAGATTATGGTTTTGACCGAAGGGCCCCGGACAAAGCGGTAATTTCAATTAAATTTACATATAAATGTAATTTGATTAAAAAAAGGAAATGTGCAGTTTAATAAAACTATTATATTTGAGAATGCAATTAATTACAGGGTAGGTACGGTCAAATAATTTTCAGTTAAGGAAGCACGTTAAATTCTATTTAGAAGGATGGTTGAATAGTTCGTAGCTCTGATCGTTAGTGCGCACCGAACAGAGTAACCAACTATATTGTTAAATTCCATAATGTTTAAACAAATATGCGTTAAGGCGGAAAAAAAGAGATCTCACTGTTTTGGAAAGACATATACGTAACTCTTACTCTCTCTAAATGCAATACAAGTTGAGAACAATTATTTGCATTAGTTTATAATTATTTCAATGTGTAATGATTTTGTGATAATTAATGTAATAATATGTTGTTTTGAGCAACTGCGGGTAAAAGAACTAATCAAGTGTTCAAGTTAAAAATCATTCTTCTGTTGGTAACATTAATTTAGCACTGGCTTGTTAATTGGCACACGTGTATCATGTATTACGAACTAAAAGTACGATTTCGTGATTGCTTTATATGTAAAGACAGCATATTTGAAAATACGTTAATTAAACCTTGTAGCATAAAATAAATTTTAAAAACCTGTTTAAGAAAATATGCATTAAATTACAATGCGAAACTGAAACGTGGCAATAAATCTAATGTTTTCACAATTTAATTAAAATTTTATTATACCTTGGCGCGCGTTATC
>JARYHS010008874.1:0-24999 GCA_031002005.1 Vandiemenella viatica | reverse complement strand
TTTCAGCCTGCACTTCATTACTATCAAATTATGGTCAGAGTCTTTGTCTGCTCCTGGGTACGCTTTACAGTCTAGAACTTGTTTTCTGAATCTCTGTTTGACCATGATATAAACTAGCTGATGTCTGCCTGTATGCCCCGGACATTTCCAGGTGTATATCCTTCTTGAAATGGTTATTAAAAAGTGTATTTGCCACTACTAGCTTATGTCTTTCACAAAATTCTAATAACCTGCTTTCTCGCTCATTTCTTTCTCCTAGACCAAAAATTACTACAACATTTCCCTGTTTTCCTACTCCCACTACCGCAATCCAATCACCCATGATTATTAGATTTTCCTCCCCCTTCACATATTGGATTAATTCTTCAATTTCGGTGTATATTTTCTCTATTTCTTTGTCATCTTCCTGTGACGTCGGCATATACACTTCTACCAACGTGGTTGGTTCAGGATTAGTTTCTAACCTCATCAAAACAATCCTGTCACTAAATTGTTCATAATAACTCACCCGTTTCCCTACTCTCTTACTCATTACAAGTCCTACACCAGATTGACAGCTTGTGTGCTAATAATCCTATGTTCCCCAGACCAGAAATCCTGTATGTCCTTCCATTTAATCTAGCTAATTCCAACAACATCTAAGTTAAGTTGTTCAATCCCCCTTTTAGGTCTTCTAATCTACCTGCCCTACTCAGACTTCTAACATTCCACACTCCGACTCATAGAATGTTTCTATCCATTCTGATAACTCCTCCCTGAACAGTCCCCACTTTTCCTCCATCTTGCCCACATTACTTGTTTGTAGATACGTCACTATCTCTGAAAATCCTTGTGTCATGCACCATTGATTTTTTTTTCTTATATTCACTATAACGTAATCAATCAAATATCTCAGTTCTGTGGCACACCTTATATATAATTATGAATTTTTTTTTATTTTTTTTATTTTTTTTTTTTTTTTTTAAATAATGTGGAATTTATTGTAGCTGCAGGATTCCCCCAGTATAAACCCATTCTTGTTAAGTTGATCTTCTCCAAATGGGAGTGTCCATAAACCATGTATCTCCATTTTGGCCTCCTGTCAACCTCCGTCCCTCCCCCCTCCCCCCCCCCACAAAGCCTGACATGGCTTTTCTCTCTCATCCCCCCCCATCTTTTCCCTATTGAGTCTAGAAGCCATTTTGTACCATTTTCTCTTTTCAGATTATCGTAAATTACATACGGAAATGGTTAAATGATGCAAATAAATATTTACATGCTGTTGTGTGTCCTGTACCTGATTTTGAGAGTGACAAATAATATGACTGAAAAGTTGCATGGTCTGGCTCGGAATCCCCCCTCCCCACCCCCACATAGCCCAATGTAGCTTTTCAGCTAACCTCCCCCCTCCCCCCCCAGACCAAACTACATGTTTTATGGATGGTCAAAAAACTTGCAACCACATTTTATATTGCCTACTCTGGCATTAAGATCTCCTGTTAAAATTAGATAGTTTAGTTAATTAATCTAGTTTATTAGTGCTGTCAGTCTCCATCTGTATTGTATGATAGAACTCTTCTGTGTCTCTTTCTTCTTCCGTTGCATATAGAACTATTACTGTAAGTTATCCTTTCAGGATCTTAAATCAGGCACTAACTTTCAGTTTAATACCTGTAGGATACAAGAACTTTCTTAGAAAAATATAAACATTCCCACCTCCACAAATGCTATTAGGGCATTATTAATTCCAGTCTTTGGTTCCTGTCAGTTTTTTCCTTGGTCCTACCACCGATTACTGCCAGTTTGATATACTGTATGTTTGGCTCTGAGCTCTTTCATGCTGAGACCTCTCACATACCAGGTGACAACCTTCAGTGTATCTGCTATTCCAAATACTTTTTCCATTTTTCATGGGCCGTTTGTTGCCAGTAGATCCATTCCAGCTTTACCCCTTGAAGATTATGAGTAGGTGGATTTTACCTGAGTGGGTTCTGACTCAATGTACTACTCTCAAACCGGAGGATCAGGCATTTATTTTCCTTCCCTTAGCCAGAGTGACCCAGATTTAGGTGCCATCCTCTCCCATTAGCTATACTCGAAGGAGTGCACTGCCAGTGACCACATGGCTTTCACCTTCATAGAACTGGCAGTGAGTTTTGCTAGCAGAGCAGCAAAATAAGATTGCAAATGAATTTCTTAAGGTTTTATTGTCTCAGCCCATCCAGCATAAGCTGAGACCCTTGGAATAACTCCTGCCTTTGCCCCCCCCCCCCCCACAAAATTCTAATAAGTGGTACCTAATTAAATAAATAGTTTTGAATCCACTTCTTGTGGTTATATTGTCACATATTTTAGGATCTGTCCTGTGTTTCTTTGCTATTTAATTAGAACTAAAACATTAAAATAACAACCTGCTACTAGCGAAACGAAAATAGAAATTGTAATTGCTATTAATTCACTGTTGGTGTTATTAAATTAAATTAAATTAAATTGCAATGGACCAGAGGATCCCGTGCAAATGTCCCTACACACCCATCTTCCCCCTACATTTGCCCTCTACAAATTTTAACTTTAAATTCTTTTAACGTTTTCGGTAAGTTATTCATCATTCCCCTTGGTAACTCATTCTAATCCCTGACACCCTTACCCAAAAAAGAAAATTCTCCCACACCTTTGTGCCTGAAATCGAGTGCCAGCTTGTGGTCATGGTCATCTTCTCCCCTCCATGAACTATTTTTCATACCTACTGCAATATCTTTCCATGCCTCATCGCCAGTATCTGCCCTGTACACTACCATGACCCTCCTCATCCTCCTCCTCTCTTGCAATGAATCCCATTCAAGCTCCTTTATCATATCTGTCACTGATTGCATTCTGCGATAATTTCCAGAAACAAATCTAGCAGCCCTATTTTGCACCTTCTCCAACTCCTGTATTTGATACTCAAAATGTGGGTCCCATACTACACTATCATATTCGAGCAATGGTCTGACCAAAGTTTTGTAACCCAATTCCTTTATTTCTCTCGTGCATCCCCTCATCACTCTCTCCAACAAGTGCAGAATTTTGAAACCTTTCCCTACCACCTGTCCAATGTGTCCTGCCCAGTTAAGCTTGTTATCAAATGTAATGCGAAGATATTTACATTTCAAGTCTTCAGCAAGCATATCTTTCCCCACCTTATTTTCATAATAAACCTTTTGTTTTTTATTTGTGTATCTAATAAGCTGACTCTTCTTTGCATTTATCTTCATCCCATGTTTAGTAACCAAACTAGATATCCTGTCCAGATCACCCTGCAACTGTTTACAGTCCTCAATCGTTTTGATCCTTTTATATAGCATTATGTCATCTGCAAACAATCTAATTTCAGATAGTAAACAATCAATTCAATTATTCATTAGAATAATGAATAGTAATGGTCCCAATACGCTACCCTGCGGCACTCCCATTTTTACTTCCACTTCTTTTGTAGTGCATTTCCTACCCTAACTTCCTGTTTTCTACCTTCTAAAAATTCTTCTACCCAGCAAATCACTTTCTCATCCACTCCAATACTTTTTACCTTATTTACCACCATTTTATGGCTCACTTTGTCAAACGCCTTTGAATGATCTAGTGCTACACTATCAGTTTGGCCTCCCTTGTCCATTTCATTTGAAATAGCTTGCATATGTCCCACCAATTGAGATTCGCATGGACATCCTTTCCTGAACTCATGTTGCCTACTTGAAAACCACTTACGTTCCTCACATACATTTCTGATGTGGTTACATATCAATCTTTCCATTAATTTACCTACCACTGATGTCAAACTGATAGGCCTGTAATTTTTGACTATATTTCTCACCCCTCCTTTTTGAACCATTCCTACTATCGCATTTTTCCAGTCCTGTGGTAAGCAATAAGTATCAATAATATTTAAAGATAAAGTACAATGTCACATCCGGTTATCTTTAAGATATCTGTAGTAATATTATCTACACCAGCCCCCTTATGTTTTTTCAGCTTTCTTATTTCTTTCATGATTTCCTCAGGACGAATTTCAAATTTTTTAGTATCTTCATTTCTAATCGTATTTTTAAGCTCATTCTCGGAATTAGACCCTCCCGTTTCTGATTCATTGTCCCTAATGCTCTCTCTCAACCAGTTACTTAAAATCTCTGCCTTTTTCAAATTCTCCGTAACTTTTTCTCTATCCTTATCTATAAGCGTCTCTATACCCTCCCTTCCCTCAGTTTCCTGAAATAGCCGTAGTAATTTCTAGATGCATCAGTCAATGGTCCTCTTTCACTGATAATACTCTTCATAAACCCATCTTTAGCCACTTTCTTTGCTGTTATTAAGTCCTTGTTTAGTTGTTTCAAATGTTCCCTGCTGTCTCTTAACTCTGTTATGTTCTCTTCATACCAACCTCTTTAAACTCCTCACTTCCCTATTATAGTACACAGGTTCTCTACTTCTCTTTATTTTCTGCTTTGGAATGAATTTTTCTTCCCCCTTTCTTATTATCTCCTTGAACTCTTCCCACCTTGACTCTACTGTACTTGTGCCTTCCTTCCATTTGCTGAAACGTTCTCTAAAATATCTCTTCAAATTTGAAATCTGTGCCTTTTTATAATTGTATCTATTTCCCCCTTCAATTTTGGTGGCTGGTTTACTGAATCCTCTAATGTCCACCAGAACTGCTTCATGATCACTTATTCCTTCCGTTACTTGACATCCCACAAGGTTATCATCAGGCTTTATTAGGAATATATCAAAAATATTTTGTCCCCTAGTGTTTTGCTCTACCACTTGTGTAAATCCTCCTTCCCTTATTAAGGTATTTGCAAATCTTTGTTCCCATGTGTTATTAATCTTACTTCCTTCCCAGTTTACACCTGGTAAATTTAAATCCTCACCAATAATGATCATTCTATTCTCACCTCTGAAATCTGAGTATAAATTTAATTTCTCCCCAAGAGCCTCATCTTCATCTGCCATTCTTCCACTGCTGTAAGCAGCCAACACCCTCATTTTTTCTTTTTTATTACCCCAGAAATCTACCCCAAGTAACTCATGGCCTTGATCTATGAACGCCAGTGATCTTTGGTAGTTATTGCTAACTAGTATGAAGACTCCTCCAGCAATTGCTTCTATATGTCTGCGGTGCACTCTGTAGCCATCAGGAAAAACCTCACTGTCTAGTACTTCTTCTTTTCACCAACTCTCTACCCCAATCATTACTTGTGGTGCCTGTATCTCTATTAAGTTTTCAAATTTGATTACTTTGTTCATTATACATCTACAGTTTACCATGAACACCCTTATTACCAGGTTTAAGTTTTCAGCAATTATCTCCTCTTTCCAAGTTTTACCCCAGTCAGTTATTGTTTCAGGAACTTCATCTATTTCTTTAACAAGTGTTATTTTTTCCATCGTGGATCTGTAATCAGTATCACTTTGATCATCTATTTCTATCCCTAACCTAAAAAGAGACACAGTCCTGACTCCATCATCACTGGAAATGTTCTCCCTTCCTGCTAACAACTCAAAAAGTACTCCCTTCCCCATTCTATTTAGGTGTAAACCATGCCTAGTGAAACCCCACCTACCAGTGGTGTTCACAGGCACATCCCCCAACACAAAACTAATGCCTTTCCCAAGTAGGACTTCCATTTTCATATTTACACTCCTCACTGCATAGTTCAATTGTAGCCGGTCATGGCAACTTAGCACCTGTATGAGCTCCACCCTGGTATGCTGTGCCTCCTTCACCACCTTCCTCAGGTCACTCTTCATACTATAACTCGTGTTTCTACCAATACTATTCCCCATACCTCCCGCTATCACTACTCTATCCTCCTTAGTGAAACTTCTACAAGGTAAACCTATATCCTCTATTACCTGACCTAATGTTGCACTAGGTTTGAAAAACTTGTAACCTGGTAACCTGTACCTATCTGATCCTGCAGAAGAGGGTTTACCTACATCTCTCCCATGGCTACTACCTAGCAGCAGAACCCTTTTATTCCTATTCTTGCCTTGCACGCCCTTATTCCTAAAGGCCTGCTGCATCTTACCTACTGTTACATCTACATGAGGCTCTTCTCCTCCTGACTCTGGCAACAGGTCAAACCTATTTTTCCCCACAATTACTGAAGTGTCTGGCTTCTTCATCCTGTTAACTATATTTCTCCTATGACCTGTCACCAGCTCCCACCCATCCTTCTCAACTTCCTCCACCCCACTGTCTGGACTTTCAGCCTCTACAGCTTGAGCCTCGACAAGCGCAGCCCCCCACAGGCTGTGCCTGTGCAGTCTGAGCCCGCATAGGCTGAGCCTCCACAGGCTGAGCCCCCACAGGCTGAACCTCAACAGGACGAGCCTCCACAGGATGAGCCTCAAGAACCCTGATCCTTTCACACAACTCCCTGATCGTTTCACCCATCACCCACATCCTATCATCCCTAAGACAAAGTGAACAAATCCATGGGAGAGCCTCATTTATTTCACATTATTATTCACATTAGGATTACATAGTATCTACTTTTTAATTCCACAGTTGTTTACGTTTTGAAATTCATAAAATAAATTAAATTTATTGGCCAGTTTTGTCAGAAAAATAATTTGTTGTTTAATTGTTTCCAGTAGATTATAATAATAGTTTAGTAGTATTTAAAAACATATGTTTCATAATTAACTGAGTTGTTATTAAAAGTGATTCATGAGTATAGCTTCAATCAAAAAAGAATCAGTTAAGCACACTGTAAAACCTTTTGTTTTTTTAGACTACCGGTACTTTTACATCTACACAAGCTGCTTTTCCATTTGACTCTGGTAACAGGTCAAACCTATTTTTCCCCACAATAGTGACATATCTGGCATCTTTTTCATGCTAACCCTATTTCTCTTATGGCCTGTTACCTGCAACTAACCAATCATTTCACCCACCTCACTAATCCCACCATCTATTCTTCTTTGCCTCTAATGATTTCCCCCATCTTCGTTATCATTTCCCTAATCCTTCTAACCTACTCTGAAATTCTCATATCCTGCTCTCAAACTATTCTATCCCTTTTTCAATGTTTCCTATCCCTAAAATAGAGTGGACAATATCATGTAAGAGCCTCACATAGTTCCCTATTTCCCTCTGCCGCATATTGCCAGTGTAACTTCTTTCCACTCTCACTGCAATCCAAACATTTCACCACAAGTCTGTGACAAATATCATACTTTCCAGACAACTGAAAACTACAGGTACCATTTAAATTAACCTCAAGGATTAAAATAAAATGTTCTATGTATCTTAAATTTAACTGATACTGGTAGGTAAGGTTCTGCATGCCTTTGGGAATAGAAACATGAAAGGAAAAATTAGGAACATTACGGCATGTAATAGAGAAAATAGAACCATTTTATAGGGATTTTGTTAAGAAGGAAAGTGTAACAATTGATTCTTTCCCATTGTACTGCTGGTAAAAAGATTGCCAATCCAAGGTAAGCCGTACTACAGTTAATCTCACTGGAACCGAACTTGATGATGCTACGGTCTCGGAGTTGGTGAGGGGTTTGAATTTTTCTTTGGCAGCAGGTCTATGCCTGTGAAGGACATTATCTGTGTGGTGGAAAAGGCTGTATGTACACTCCCAGTTGATGCAGCGGAAGGAATAAAACATGAAACCCGTCACATCTTGAAGAGGGCCAAACCACCGACGGCCAATATCACGAGACTAAAGAGTGAAGCAGTACGGGAACAACACAATAATGAAGACATTGTCGTCATCCCCACAGAGAATGGAAATGCTACAGTCCTCCACTCATCAGAATAGTATGAAGTCAGTCAGGTGCTTATTAAATGACACTTCTTACAAGTTATTAGAAGCTGACCCTATGTCCAAAATAGTGAACAAAACAAAAGACCCTTCTAAAGAAATCTGGTTTACCAGAAGAGACCACCAAGAATCCACGACCTCCTGCAGCGAGGCCTCTTAGGTTATATGGTCTACCAAAAATCCACAAGGAGAACATGCCCTTATGTCAAATTTTCAGTGTCATTGGTGCTCCCCTTTAGCAACTAAAAAAAATATCTCACACGCCAACTAAGTCCACTGGCGGACCATGGAAGGAACTCTGACAAATTTGCATGGATGATCGAGATGAGACTGTCTCAAATTCTGACATCTTGGTGAGCATTGCTGTCATCTCTCTATTCACTCGAGTGTCGGTGAAGGAGACTCTGGAATTAAAACGACGTCACTTCAATCATGGAATTGCAGACCTATTCCAGCATGTACTTCGCATATGATGGGTGGTTTTATGAAAAAACCAACAGTGTGACTATGGGTTGTTATATATGGAGGATTTTGATGAAAGGGCTTTGGAAACTACTCTGTTAAAACTTGTGTACTTCTGTCATTACATGGATGACACGTTTATTGCCTGGCCACTCTGCTGCTCGGCACTCGAAGAATTCCTGGAACACTTGAATTCAGTTCATTCAAATATACATTTCACTATGGAGGCCGAGAAATATGGCACACTACCGTTCCTAGACATACTAACTAAGCGCAAGCCAGATGGTACTCTGGCGTATAGCGTTTACAGAAAACTGATACACTCCGACCGGTATCTAGGAGCCTCCAGCTTTCACCACCTGGCCCAGCGGAAAACTATATTGACAACACTGGTCCATCAGGTGCGAGCCATCTTGGATAGTGATAGTTTGCAAGACGACCTAAGGCATCTTTGGCAGATCTTCAGGCAGAATGGATATTCACGAGAGCAAATCGAACAGGATTTCCTGCACCATGCCCTGAGATCTACAGCTTAACAAGAGGAACCACCAGGATCCCTTGCAGTGCTACCTTATGCTGGGAGTAGTTCTGGGAAGATTGAAAGAATTCCAGCATGATATGGCATAAGGAGCATGTTTCGACCACCGGCAAAGATGCAAAATATGATGCGCAATGTGAAGGACGACCTTGGCCTTTGAGTGCCAGGAGTTAACTCAATCCAATGTGAATGTGGCAAAGTATACATTGGGCAATCAATCAGAACTGTAGAGGAAAGCCGCATCATGCACCAGCGACATCTGTGGCAGTTACAGCTCAACAAGTCCGCATTGGCCGAACCTGATGTGGAAAATTTCCACAGAATAAACTGCAAAAAGACTGAAGTATTGGCCCAGACCATGTGTTTCTGGGATTTTGTAATCAGAGAGTCGCTTGAGATCAGATTGAGTACCAACAGCATCAACAGGGATGGTGGTATTTTCTTGAGTGAAGCATGGAACCCCATCATCAAAGATCTGCAACAGCAGTGTAATACGGTATACATGCATCCTGGAAGAGAGCCGATATGCAGCCTTTAAGAATTTTTATATGAGGGATAGTGATAATGGAAGGTGCAGAGAATAATATTGATAAGAACTAGTTATAGTATTGAGAGTGACTTGAGAATAGTGGAGAAGGAGGCACAGTATACTTGGGTGAAACTCAATCGGGTCTTCAGTCACCATGATAGTTCACAGCTGAACCACCCTGTGATGTGGGGAAAAATGGAAACTGGAATGTTGCTTGGGAAAGGCATTGATTCTGACTTGGGAGTTGTGTCTGTGGACACCACTGGTAGGTGGGGTGTAATTGGCATGGCCTAAATCTAAATAGAAGGGGGAAAGAGATAGTTTGTGAGTTTTTAGCTGATGCTGCAAGGGAGCACAATTGCAGTTATAATGAGGTTAGGACTGTTCCTTTTTTTAGGTTAGGGAGTGGGGATTAAAGTATATGATCAAAGGGATACTAATTGTAGCTGCACGATAATAATGCTAAAAATATAGATGAAGCTGTTGAAATAATATCAGAGGAGGGTGCAACTGAAGGTTAGTACTGAAAAATCACAACACCAGTAATAACAGAACTTTAGAAGTATATGACAAAAGTAAAGAAATTTAGTAGAGATGCATGAACAACAAGTAATTATATGAGCAGCATCTTGGTTAAAAGAAGTAGTACTAGATAATGTGCTCTTCACAATGGTTACAGAGTATTACACAAATTTAGAGGAGCATTTGGAGAGGAGGTATTCGTATTGGTTAGGAAAAACACCCTGATTTTTCTTTTTTATCACCACAGAAATCTACCCCTAAATCCATGTACACGAGAGAACTATAGTAATCGCAATATGTTAAGACTGGAATTGACATTGAGCCGTTGCTGACAGTTACTACTACTGAAAACCCTGATGCAGCCAATTTTACAGATTTAACGTCAAATATCCTTATGGAAAATAACATTGACCTCTCTTGTATGCTAAGCCAATGCTATTATGGCGCAAGTGCAATGACTGGGAATGTTTCGGGTACTGCAACCAGAATAGAAAAAAAAATCGGGAGGACGGCGGTTCGAATCCCCGTCTGGGCATCCAGATTTGAGTTTTGCATTGTTTCCCCAAATCACTCCAGGCGATGGCCAGGATATTTTTTTTCAAAAGGCCATGGCTGAAATCCTTTCCGTTCTTGTCTCCAGTACCATCCCGCCTCTAATGACCTCGACGTCGACAAGGCGTAGAGCCATAAAGAAAAAGGGCTGAAAAATCCCTTACGTCCCCTGCTAGAAACATCACTTGCATTTGATAGTCATCAGGACTATCTCGGAAATGACTTTCATTCGTTTATTTTTTGATCAATACATCAAGTTACATGAATTCTTTCACCAAGGCATAATAGATGCCTTTGCCTTGTGTTGTGGAAAAAGGATTAGCCGGCTCCTCAAAAAGTCTTGGTCAGGACACTTGGCGATTACAAAAGTTATAAACGATAATTATTAAATGATTCTGATGACTTTAGACGACATTTAAAAGGCAGATTTAACGGTGACGACATCGTTAAGAATGTCGGCATTAAAAAATTCACGCTCAATTTTGAACAAAAAATTCTTATCCATGCTTCAGCCTATAGACGCAGCTTTAAAAGCCCAAAGCGCAGGATTTCAAGCCGCCATAACAACCATAAAGTGCGTCCAAACTGAAATGAAAGAAACTGAGATCAGATGAAATGTATCGTCAAATTTTTGAAGAAGCTACTAAGCCTATTTGGTCTTTTAATATCCAAAACTTTTTTTTCGATATTTCAATCAAATCAAGCTGGGACAGCAACCTTTCGGGATGCATTCTGTTTTCATCAAATCTAATATGGTTA
Source organism: Vandiemenella viatica (assembly GCA_031002005.1). Lineage (NCBI taxonomy): Eukaryota > Metazoa > Arthropoda > Insecta > Orthoptera > Morabidae > Vandiemenella > Vandiemenella viatica. The sequence goes on along the minus strand of JARYHS010008874.1, from coordinate 13,841 downwards.
CAAATTTACGGCAAATAGTTTACGACCAATGCATTCTTCCTGCGCCGAATTACAGCAGTGAGGACTGAATATTAAACAAAATTTGTGAAAAAAAAACTCAGAAGAGCACAGCTAGCTATGGCAAGGTTAATGCTACATTTAGCTAGAAAAGACAAAAAAGAGAGCAACCGATATTCGATCAGTAACATGGGTCACAGACATCTTGGAGAAGAAAGCCTCCTTGAAGTGGCAATGGGCCGTCTATGTTGCTCGGATGGAAGACGAAAGAGGGACAAAAGCAGTTGAGCCTAAGAGACCATCAGAGACTTAGAGGAAGACCACCTTACCGACGCGACAAGGACGTACCCAGGGCTGTTGGAGTTAACTGGCAAAAGTTCGGCCAAGACCTGGAGAAAACATCTCAAGATCTACCTGAACCATGTGGATCTAACGAATTTTCCGAGCCGAGGCAACAACTTGAAATTGCGGCCCTTTCAAACACGAGTTTATGAATTTGCCGTCCTCCTGAAGGTTGCTGCTCAGGGCAGTAGACCTAAAAAATAAGAGGTTGCCGCCACACGAATTTTCACTTACCACTCCTTCAAACATGACATGATTTTGCCTCTTCCTAAAGTTGCCACCCGGGACAAGTGCCCCGGTCTGCCCCAGTCCGCCTTACATCCGACACAACTCAACTCATAACTCTGAGAGGCCGCATCATGTAATGATTGAATTGACTGATCATGATGATTCCAATGTAATTCTTATTTTAATGTTGTCAGTTATAATAGAGGACTATGTAGGCTACTCATTTAAAATTCTTAGTTTCATATCGTATCATATCATTTTATTCACCATTAGTCAATACAATATTGAAATAGGCTTCGTCATATAATTATATATAGGCCTACATGTTAATACAACTGAAAATTTAAGATAAATAATGTAACTAAATATATATTACATCAAATAATTCTTCTGTTTTATAAGGACATATTGCAGTTATAAGATCCTTAATGCTATTTTTAAATTTATTTAGTGTCATTATTCTCAGATTCTTAGGCAGATGCTTGAAGAATCTGATTCCCATTGACTTAAAACTATATTTAGTGAATAGTGATGCTAAGTGAACAGTATTGAATTCTTATATTGTGCTTATCTCTAATGTTAAGTTCATGTACCTCAATATGTCTTTTAAAGAGATGTTGTTTTTTCTTTACAAAAAGTATACATTGATATATATAAACCCGGTAATGTCATAATTCCTAGCTTTAAGAATAATTCCTTGCAATGTGTTCTGGGTAATGCTCCACATATTAGGCGAACTGCATTTTTTTTTTTTTTTTTTTTTTTTTTTTTTTTTGTAAGACTTTCTGAGTAGGGACTATTTCCCCAAAGGACAGTTCCATACGATAGGTAGGAGTGGATATAACCATAATAAATAGAGAGTAATACATCTGTTATCACTGTACCTTTAAGTCTCCTAATCATGAAAATTCCTTTAGCGACATTATTCGATATCAATTCGATATGCCTCTGCCATTTTAAATTTTATTGTATAATTATTCCTAAGAATTTGACAGAATTACAGGTAGAGTTCTTTTTTTAAGGATATATCAACAGGGGATTTAGGAGGGTTTAAGCGGGTCTAATGTACCCGGGCCCGCCGGCTGATGGGAGATCCCCGATCACCGGCTGCAGGGGCCCCCAGGCCAGAAGCCAAGAATCCGCCCATTGTTGGCCGGCCAGTTTGTAGAGCTAAAAAAGAAAAAAAGGTCGCCCATCATATTCCGTGCCAGAAATTCCTATCACCGGCCCTGTATATCAAGGTGGTGTGTTTTTTCTAAATTAACTCTTTGAAGGGCAGAGAAAGTGAGCAGGAAAAAACCTTTGAGGGGCAGAAAAATTACTTAGAAAAAACCCTGAGAGGGGCAGAACATAAAAGTTTCTCCAATTCATTTAAATTGACTTTTAATCAAATATTTATTTATTTTTATATATACAGTAGCTGCCAGATATTCATATATCATCAAATCAACCATAATTAATAAGCATAAATTGTGGTTAGTCAACTAACCACAGCCCCACTAAGCACTCGAGCATACTGTAACACAATGTTTAGTGAATCACCAAAAATGTTTTTTGTAAAAAGTTTTTTGTTGCCACATATTTACAGCTATTTAGTGTGATATGTTCTAAAGCATTCCTTCCCAGCTCTTATACATAGTGGCACTTTACATACTGAGCACATCCAGATGGTACGTACTGGATTCTTTCGTGAGCTGCAGGCGGCACATCTCTTAGATGTTGAATGAACAGGTTGGTGCTTGCTGCTTTCGTGGCGAATACTTTTGTCTACAAATGGTTTATGTGCCTTGATTGTAATTGGAGATTGTGAATTACCTTGGCCTCCAGATGTAGTTGTGCCCCTTGAAGCAACTATTCTTGGAGCAAGCAAACCTTTGTAAACTTGCCGGCGAAAATCTTTGTTTGTGAATTGTTCTTCCAGAAGTTCCTTGTGCATTATAAAGGCATTTGTAACACAACAATCAATAAAATGAAAAAATAATCTCATCCATCACTTTTTACTTTTCCTGTCTGTCGAGTAATCTGATTTGAGTCTATCAAAATTATCGACGAAATTCATGTACAAGTTGTAGTCCTTCAAGACTTGAGGACACTTGATTGTAGTTATGGTTCCATCTTTCATTTTCCGATTCACGGAAGAAATATCTGACGGATCATGACATGTTGAAATCAAGTTCACTGCCCTGTTGTCCTTCCATCTGTACACAGCTACTCCATCTACACTTACTCTAGAATCAAACTCACCCCTTTTAAGTTGCTTTTCATCCTTCAGTGTAGGTAGGAATTTTCGTCTGTGGTTTATTGTTCCACAAGCATATACTTGATGTTTTGACTTCAGGTTTTTGAACAGCTCATAAGAGGAAAAGTAATTGTCCATGAATACAATGTGATGATGACCTTCAAAATCACTCATCAAAGTCTGAACAACTTTTGCACCTAGCCCTACTTCTGTTGCTCCTAAATTCTTTCCTGTGTAAATTTCAAATTTTAAATTGTAGGATGACTCGTCACACAGCATCCATATCTTATATCCCCGGTTGATTGGCTTACCTCTCATGTACTGCTTGAGGGATGATCGGCCCTTGAATTTTACCATTGTCTCATCTATTGCAAGTTTCTGATGAGGTTTGTAGCACTCAAGAAATTTTTCTCCAAGATGGTCAAGCAATGGTCGAATCTTGTATAATTTGTCATAGTTTGCACTGCTTCTGTCAGGGGCTAAGGAGTTATCATTAAGATGTAGATGACTCAAAAGGAAGCTAAATCTTTTCACAGTCATTAGCTTAGAAATGTAATTCTCAACAAGGTAAGGTTCTGTACTCCAATAATCTCGGTAGCTGGGATTTTTAGTAATGCCCATGTATAAATTTATCCCTATAAATGTCTTAATTTCACATGTATCAGTAGGAACAAATTTTTTGCCAGACTGGGTAGCATAAAGGTTTGTATGAAATACAATATGATCGATAAGCGCTTCATCAAAATACTCACAAAAGAGGTCCAAAGGTTTGTGATTTGCTTTGTTCTTTATTTTTGCTGCTACACCACTTTCTTGTATATATAGAGGCACTGGTAAAACACGAGTATCTTGAGTCCACGTCACTGTGACGTTCAACGCAGCTGTGGAAGGCTGTGCTGCAGAGACATTTGTTGTTTCACAGTCACTTTTTTCGGATTCACTGCTGCTCAACACTTTGTCACAAAACTGCCTTTTATTCACATTTTGATTTAGATAAGTATAATCAGTTGCACTGTCATCGGAATCTACGACACTATCTTGATCTGAAGGTATTTCTTCAAACAGCAAACGATATATTTCGTCTTGTGATAAAGATTTTCGTCGAGACATATCTGTTGTACGTTATAAGGTTATAAGGGCGGTGGTTAGCAGCACTGACCACCTGTAAATATGTTGCCTGGAATAACAAATGAACTTTGTAAAGACTCTAATAATATTTCAATAGCTTTTTAAATGAATTAAATATCAAATGAAATACTTACCACCAATAAAATACAATAATCTGAAATAAAACAGCAGTCAGAAACGTAACACTGCAAGTGACAATGGCACATCTGAATAAAGCGACCGCTTAAACAATAAATACATCATAGAAATGCCGCAGAGTACTCTTTCTGCCATCTATTGGGCCACAGGACAACTATAACATGTGGTTAGAAAGAGTCGTAGCGGTCCATGTAAGGGAGCACAATAAAAGAATGTGGTTACACCAGGTAACCACCGCGCATACAACAGCACTAAGTTGGTGGTTAGCTACAATGACCACCGCCCATAGAACAGCGTCAATTTGGTGGTTAGTTATAGTGACACACGCCCTTCAAAGAGTTAAGAGATAGTTTGTTGGCATTACACCAGTCCATAAGTAGATCTATCTTTGATGAGAAAACTTTATCATTCGAAGTTGTAGTGGAGCTTACTTTTACACATAGATCATCAGCATAGTTGTAGCATTTGGAGTTACCGTTTTCCATAATAGGTTATAGGCCATTGATATATAGAATGACAGTAGGGGGCCAAGAATAGATCCCTGAGGAGCACCATGTCCTACCTCCCTAAGCTTAGATACCTTGTTGTTGAGTGAGACCATTTGTGATCTATTACTTAGATATGATTTAATTAACCTGTCTGCCTTATCATCAAAACCTAGGTGTTTGAGTTTCAATATTAAAATTGGATGTATCAAAAAATTCAACATCAACATTGAGTTTATTTTCAAGGTCCTCGATAAAAGTTGCAACTGCATCACATGTTGACCGATTTTTTTCTAAAACCAATCTGGTTGTTAGAGAAGATTGTGCTAATCAAGATATTTATAGATTTGTTGACTGATGATTTTTTCAATAACTTTTGACATAATGGGGACCAGGGATATTGGCCTATAATTGCAGAAGGATTTTTTATCACCCATTTTAAAAATTGAAATTACCTTAGATACCTACAACTGTTCTGGAAAAACTGCACTATGAAAGCAGCCATTTATAACCTTCATCACCATTTCCGATATAAAGTAACTACTAAGCTTGACAATTTCTGAGTTTAGGTTGTAGACATCCATAGACTTACTATTTCTTAGGGACGTAATTGCAGAATGGACTTCCTGTAAAGAAGCTGATTTGAAAGAAAATATTTTATCAGCACATTTGACTTTGGACAGATAGAAGTTGGATTAATTTTGACTAACTGCTATTTTCTTAATTGTTTCACTAATACTATCAATAAAGTAGTTATTGAAATCTTCAGCTGTTAAGTTGGTTGGTGTCCCATCCTGGTTGATGTTTCTATTTGTAGGAAGACTATTTTAAGCCCTTAGTTTATTTTCACATCGAAGGACTCTTTCACTATTATAATTTAATTTAGCTTTTCTGATTTTGTCTTTGTATATATATTTGATTTGTTTATATTTAGTTTTTATATCCGCAGACCTACTTTGTTTGGACATAAAGTAGTACTTATCACATGTATTTTTAACTCCAATAACTTAGGATTGAACCATTTATTGGCTTTGATCTGTCTTTCTCGACTATTTACAACTTTTAATTGGAAGGGGTAATTAACACTCCACATAAAGTCTGTGATGAAGGCTGAGAATTTATCAAGAATATTAGTCTGAGAGTGAATGAGGGGTCTATTTATATTGTTTAAACAATACAAAAAGCCTGCTCTATTTGTGTCATTAATCTCTCTATATTGATATTCATTATTTGGTCAAATCTGTTTGGAGGTTTTTTTCTGAAGTCAAGAGAAAAGATGAGAGGACAGCATAGTGGTCAGATAGTACAGTTTGTATAACAGAGGCTTGGATTCTTGAGTAATGGAAAGTAGTAACAACATTGTCAATACATGTACCTTCGTTTACAATCCCTGGACGTATAATAACATTTTTAGAAGAACATTTAGGCCATAGCTAGTAAAAAGATTACGCAGGTTATCTTTATTTGGTCCATTTAAATTAAACTCCAGGTTGAAATCAGCACACATAATTATATTGTAATTTTTAGAACTGAGTTTGGCTATCAGATTATCCAGTTTTTTCAAAGTAAATACTCATATTATCGATTTGAGGAATCAGATAGATATACAGCACAAATGTGTTAATATTTTCTAAATGCAATTGTGACAGTTCAAAAACGTATTCAGTTGCAAGGTATGATGTGTGAATATTAAGTTGTTCATATCAGTGGCGTACCAATCGGAAATGGCGCCTAGGGCAAACATCGAAATTGCGCCCTTACATAAATTATCTAAATATAAAATAAACAGATACCCTAAATAAAAAAATAAAAAAATATTACAAAACACTTTTATTTTCTGTATTATAACAAATTTATTTAACAGGCTTAAACTTAAAATTGCACCTTCCTCGCCTTCTACGATACAAATAAATTAATAACATTTTCGAAATCTATTTCTTCGGTTTCTTCTCGCTCTACACTGAGCAAAGCAGGGTGGAATAACCTTCTTCGGCCCATTGTAGCTTGTAGCCTTCAAATAAGAAAGTAAGAGTTTTAACTTACTGAAGATCGTTCGCAACTTGCGAAGGATATTGCAATCCTAAGCATAATCTGAATTGAAATGCGCAGATTCGGAAAGATGCTCTCATCTCTGTACTGACAAATGAACTGAAGAAGCTCTTCAAATCTTTTTCATGTTTACGAATTTATTGTGGATAATTAACATTAGATCATCCAATATTTCTTCCTATAACTGTTCTCCATTAACATCACAATCATAGAAATATCAAAATTCTTTAGATTTCCGTTTTAAATGGTCGCAATAGCCAATGCCGTAATAGATTTTTTAATATCGAGGAGAAATACAATTCTGGCTTCTTTTTCATGCAGGCAACTGAGCCTTTCGCTCATTGCACACACAATACGATCCAGCGATCCTCTCATAACTCGTTCTATTTCTTCCTTGGCAATCAACCCAGTGTCCTTCGCATTCTCACCAGCCATAATCTACGTTTCTTCGCCTTTGACATTTTCCAACTACTACATCTCATTCCTGGCAAAGAGTGAAACCTTTCTCGGGTGGAACATTAACCAACCTCTCTCTTTCATTAATAAAATAGTGTCGGAGGGCTTTTATATCCAAGGTAGCATCATGAAAATTCATGCTAGGAACTTGGAGCCGCTTTTCAACATGGTGAATAGAAGTCAGAAACTCGTAAGACAACATTCGAATGTAATCAATTCCTACCCCATTTCTTGTTTCACCACTTTGATTGTTATCGTCTGTCATGTCTTGGAGAACTCCCAGCATATCTTAACTGCTTCAACCCTTGCACTCCATCTTGATTTTACAACTAAAGGCACGGATTTCTTGTTTTCCCAGCGCAGACCGGAACGAGAAAATAATGCATAAATAGTTCCGAAAAAAAACCTCACTATAATAATATCTTGCTTGGCTGCACGTACACCAACCAACTTGAGTAAATAATTATCGCAATTCACAAATACCGTCAGATTATTATTTTCGCTTATTCTTTTGTAAACACCAGTTTGGTGCCCAGCCATCACAGCAACGTTGTGAACGATAATCCTGTGTATCCATACTGTTTTTCTGTAGCTGTTTAAGGATCAACTAAGATTCCAGTGCCCTTTTGGCTTATCTGGACGAAACCGAGAAAGGAGTCCTCTCAAAATTAGCATCTTTGTATCTCACTATTTCTGACATCTGATCACGATGGGCATGGTCAGAAATAGAGTCAAACATGAGACCACAGTACTTTGATTTGCGAATGTTTCACAATACTCTGTCGAACAGTGGTCACCATCAGATGAATGAATTCATTTTTAACACGAGGTAAAAAGTAAAATGTGGTTCCAAGATGATTTTTATCTTGAGCGTGACCTTTATTCATAATGGGGTGAAATATGGCCTGGAGCTTAATTAATCCCAGGAAATTAAAAACATTAACGGATTTTGATCAATCGCATGTACTAAGTGACTCTCTGTGACCACGTAAGCAAGATTTTGAATGGCAAGAAATTTGATGCAGTGAAGGGTTCTCTTTAATGCATTACGCCACTTTGTTTTTCTTTCTCGATCTGGGTTTGAAGTTCCGCGTCAATAGTCCCTTTATTTGCTGAAAAATTTCTTTCTACTGGACGAAGCACCCAGTGCCCCCCCCCCCTTGTTTTTTCGCTTTTTCATAGGCAGTGAGCCTTTTAGGTTCTTTCCAGTTGGGACATCTCTTGTGCTCTAATGAAGATGGATTATCTAATTGTGAAAAGATAAAACAATAGATGCCGAAAGCAGAAATTTTAGACAGAGAATAGACTAGCCACGATCGATTTATTAGTTTCTTCTTAAACTAACTTTTGTTCATATAACGGTTTTTTGAAGGTAGGAAAGAACACTCAGTATTTTGAAAATATTCTGAACCCATTTTAATTATTTCCGTTTTCGAACCATCTGACAGAATTGACTTCCCAGTTATATTATCAAATTATAGAAGTCCCATATCATGCTTTTTAATTACATCTGGTACGACATCCTATTATATAAAACGCTAACGTGGCGTCTGCATGCGTCGTCTATAGCTGCTACTCCTATTGGCTAGAGAACGGCTAATCATCAACCACCATATTACATTCGTACCACCATCTTGCTTTTCGTTTATTTACAGCTAGACGCAGAAATTCATGTAAGGAGAAGGGGATTAAATATTTACGCTATTTTATCTGTATCTGTTATGAGGACTAAGTTAATCCATAACCTAAGAATTTTTTTGGCAGAAGGTAAGAAGCAATGAAGTTTATTAAAAACTAGGAGAAACGTACATAATGCGAAATGTATTAGTCACATAAATAACAGTTATCCGTTTTCGAAATTATAGTCCCCGTCATCTAAAGTGAAATGCATTTTTTTATTTTAAAATCCTAACAAAATACTCTGATAATCTAAGGAGAGTAACGTATTCATATAACTAAAGATATCATTAAGGATGACTTATTCGTTTCTCCTTATAAACTTTTCCATAATAAATTCCTACTACCATTATACAGGGTGAGTTTTTTATCTTGAGACAACTAAATATCTCGAAAACTACAAATCCGATCAAAAAAAGTGGGTAATAAAAATTGTTCGTCTCGACGGGGGACATCCGATGATACCAAATTTGACTCCCCACCCCCACCCCCTAGGGGTGGGGGAAGGGGGAGAAAAAAAAACTTAAATAGGAACCCCCATTTTTTATTGCAGATTCTGATTCCCCGGAAAAAACTACCCCTATTTGACCCCCAATTCGAGTCATTTTGGTCGATAGATGGCGCTGCATTTCTCAGAGTTTTCTCATTACTTGATGTACTTCCATTGCGTTCACATCGTCGCTCATTTCTCAGAGTTTTCTCATTACTTGATGTACTTTCATAGCGTTCATAACATCTCTGATTTATTTACTTCGTTCTGTTGCACGTGTCAATGAGAATGCAGGCTATAACGTTGCAAGAAAAAATTGAAATGGTCTACATTTATGGAGAATGTCGCAAGAATATCGATAATGCTGTTGATCTTTATGCTCATCGTTTTCCAGACCAGCCTCGATCGCGCGCTTCTTTTTACCGTATTATCCAACAGTTCACTCAGGAGGGAAGTGTGCACACAAACAAACGAAAATACCATCCGTTCCATGTTTCGTTGCATCAAGAACTTCACGGCAATGATTTCGATAATCGATTGACATTTTGCCGATGGTCGCTACAGAAAATACAAGAAGGACCCCATTTCTTTGCTCGAGTACTGTTTTCGGATGAATCCACTTTTACTAACCACGGCACCATTAATCGACACAACATGCATTATTGGAGTGTGGAAAACCCGCATTGGTTACGCCAAGTTGAACATCAGCGTCCGTGGAATGTAAATGTTTGGTGTGGGATAATTGGGGACAAACTTATTGGTCCACATTTTATCCATGGACATTTCAATGGGGAGAAATATCAACAACTCTTAGAGGACGTACTGCCAACATTGCTTGAAGACGTACCCTTAGACGTGCGACAAACAATGTGGTTTCAACATGACGGTTGTCCAGCACATTTTGCTGTAAGATCGCGGGAAGTGTTAGATCGTCTGTACAATCGTCGATGGATCGGAAGAGGAGGTCCAGTGCCGTGGCCTGCAAGATCACCAGATCTCACTTCGCCTGATTTTTTTTATGGGGATACTTGAAGAATGAAGTTTACAGTGAAGTGCCAACAACGCCTGAAAACATGATTGAACGAATTACCAACGCTTGTCAAAAAATCACGCCGGATATGCTTCTTAGTTGCGTCGAATCATTCCAAGAGCGGGTAAATAAATGCATCGATGTCGGTGGTGATATTTTCGAGCACTTGCTTTAGAATTGTTGTTAGAAACAAACACGTGAGAGGCGAGGGGACTCACCAAAAACAAGCACCCCGATGGTGAGAGGCGAGGGGACTCACCAAAAACAAGCACCCCGATGGTGAGAGGCGAGGGGACTCACCAAAAACAAGCACCCCGATGGTGAGAGGCGAGGGGACTCACCAAAAACAAGCACCCCGATGGTGAGAGGCGAGGGGACTCACCAAAAACAAGCACCCCGATGGTGAGAGGCGAGGGGACTCACCTAAATCTAGCACCCCAAAGGGAACAGAAAATTACTACGTCCACGTCGTTGTTCCTGGGTAACGCAAAAAGTAATGTTTGACTTTCGCTATCTGCTAAAGAATTTGCATCAGTGCATTTTGAAATAATGTCCATTCCCATCCCTCAAGTTTGGAGGTGGGTGGTGTTATTGAATAGTTTTTGAAAAATATCAATCACATTAACTTGTATTTTGCTGATCTGATGTGTATTTCACGAGATATCCTCATTTTTAAATGAATTTTTGCTTATTTTGATTTTTGTCGATTGCAGCGCCATCTATCGACCAAAATGACTCGAATTGGGGGTGAAATAGGGGTAGTTTTTTCCGGGGAATCAGAATCTGCAATAAAAAATGGGGGTTCCTATTTAAGTTTTTTTTCTCCCCCTTCCCCCACCCCTAGGGGGTGGGGGTGGGGAGTCAAATTTGGTATCATCGGATGTCCCCCGTCGAGACGAACAATTTTTATTACCCACTTTTTTTGATCGGATTTGTAGTTTTCGAGATATTTAGTTGTCTCAAGATAAAAAACTCACCCGGTATATGATAGCCCTACCCTTAGTTTTTGATACATGTGTTAACAATTAAATGAGATTTAAGATAACTTTTTTATCAGATTTAAATCATCAAGGATGTGACTATTTACTGTATAAACGATGTGACACTCGCAATTTAACAACGATATTATTGCCGCAAAATAGCAGTGAGCAGTGATATTAGAAATAATGAGAGCAGGGGAAAAAAATAATGCCAGGCAATTATATGTCACAATGTTACAATTCGTATGTTCGATTAAATTTACATATTGCTTTTTATTTATCTACGACAACCATATGGAGAAATTAATGTAAGGAGAAGGGTTTTCATTATTTACGCTATTTTATCTGCCTCAGTTGTAAGCACCAGGTTAAACCGTAAACTAAGAATTTTTTGGCACACGATAAGAAACAATGAAGCTTATTAAAAATTCAGAGAATCGTACATACGTAATCGCGACTTGTATCAGTCAAATAAATAACAGTTATTCGTTTTCGAAATCATAGTCTCCGTCATCTAACGTAAAATGCATTTATTTATGTCAGATCCTAACCAAGTGCTCTGATAATCTAACCAGAGTAACGTATTCATATAACGAAAGGTATAATTAAGAATGATTCTTTTTCTTACAAGCTTTTTCAGAATGAATTCCTACTGCCATCATAGGTGATACCCATCATTATTCATATGAGGGTAATAGAAGCTATGATTTTCGAACGCAATATTAGTGGAGGTTGTGGTTAAGTTTACCAGAATCGCAACTGACACATTTTGTTACAGCATAATTCACTCTGAAATGAGTTTTAAAAACCAATTAAACTGCTTTCATAAGCGCCATGTTACTAAAGATATTAATTAATGCGGGTGGAAGTAGTTTCATATTTAACGTGCTGAATTGTGCCTGGACCAGGAATAAAACTGATATTACATGGATAGCAAAAGTTTTTGGGATTCCTAATATGATTTAATTTCATTGGTTCTTTACTTCCGGCGTCATTGATTCAGTAGAAGTTACTACTATATGGCTATGCAAACGGCAAATGAAATATGTAGAACATTGCAAAATCAAGGTCATTAGCATTATGTAATATCAGTTCCGTATAATTAACCAACTGCAAAAAAAAAATGAACTGCCAGAATACTGCGTTCAAACCGTCATTTTTGACGGGCTCGAAGCTAGTTAATTGTATTTCATACATCATCCACCATATCACTCCCATCAAATTTTTTCCTACTGATATTCTTACGTTATCTTCAAATTCTTCAGTAGCTCTTAGTCTCGTCACAGTCAGAGTTATCCAAAGTTACATCCTCCTTGTCTTATACTGAATTAGTGTTTGATACTTTGGATTTTATTGTATGTGCCGATGTAGGTAATTCCTTACAATCTGCGGAGCTTCCAGTAGTGTGCTTTTCAAGATATTTCCTGAAGTACTTATTGGATTTTTGTGTTATTTCCTCCTCCAATTTCCTTTTTCTCCCTTCCTCAACTCCACTCTCTTTTTTCATTGAAAACATTTCATATTGTGGTGGTATTATTGTGAAGTGAGTGAGGGTTTCGAACTAATTTGAAATAAATAAACAAATAATTATAGGTTGTATTTCAAAATTAAAGTTGTTGTGTTGTGTCCCACCCATCGCGACAATAAACTGCATAAGGCTTGGGTTAGGGATGTATGTATTGTATTTTCCTCCTTTTATTTAGAAATTGTCCGGGATTCTGAACAACTTTTGTTTCAGCGACTACTTTCTATCTCCAACAGTTTATCCAAACCACTAGTGTTTCACATCAGACTTCAAAGGTTTTCAAATCCAACTTCATAACATTGTACTGTCTCCAGACTAATAAAAGATTCCAAATTTTCAGCCTGATACAATTTTTATATGTGAGTGAAAACTGAATTTACAGATTTGCGGCAAAGATAGTTACATAGTTACCTAATTATTTATTTACATGCCTACAAGCCAAGCTAATAAAAACGTGTTAAAAATACTAAACAACCACACTAAAAGCCTCTGAATTCGCCCTTGCGCAGGAACTTACATCATTCGGCAATTAATTCAGGTTAATACATGTTTTACTGTACCTACTTATTATGTTTATCTTTTCGTGTGTTGTTTAATGTTCCTGATTATTATTAAAATTAATTTCACTGTAAGTAAACACAGTTCGATTCAAGATCATGTCACTTACCAGTGTTTATGGCATGCATGTAAGATATTGTAGAAAATAGAATTTTAATAAATTAATGTATATTGTCACCTACCATACTTATGTTCAAAGTAGTGTTGTCCAAGGCAATTTAACTTATCAAATCAAGTAGTTTCACGTTAACTCGCGAGACATGCAGTGGAAATAAAATACACAACCGTCACAATTGTCAGTCATGTCATCAGCAATTAACTAATTTAAAGTATCGTTTGTCGGGGCCGCAACTGTTGGTCCATTAATAAAGGACATCTCGACACAGGAAGCAATACACCTTCCGACCGTGTTCCGATTGATACAGAACTTAGGGAGCGTGCACGAAATACGTGGCTCGGGCCAGGGGGGGGGGGGGAGGGGGTTGACTGGAAGGCTAAGCTGGGCCAGGCCACGTAGCT
>JARYHS010008872.1:0-13816 GCA_031002005.1 Vandiemenella viatica | reverse complement strand
CGGGCGAGGGACCGACTAGACAAATTGCAGCTAACATTACCGCCGACGCTTTATATGACTAAGCAGCGCTAACTGAGCTACGCGCCCCCGAGGACAATCACACGACACCTCCCACCGAGATGAGCCTCCTCCACGGGGTTGCTGCAAATTAGCTCAGCTTAATGAAAATCCCGCCTCACCGAGATTACACGACAGCGTGCACGGCCCTGCATGGGCGCTGAGAACGTGGATGGAACTTAGTGAATATGTCTTCTGTCCTTAATTTGTTGGCGGGGATGTACCTGTAGCTTAAAAGCGATTCTAAACTATGAATATTTCACTTTTTTGGGCTTTGCGCCTATTTTACGTCGATGTTATTAGAGAAGCGAGAGGACTAGGGGCAAGGGAAGGGAAGGAATTGTGTCATGGCCATTTAAAGCAACTCGACTGGTGTGATTTCGGTAAACCGCGGAAAACCGAAATCTCGATAGCCTGAAGAGGATTTTTTTAAAATTTAATTTCATTGCAATGGAGCACAGGCTCCGGTGGAAATTTCCCTACACGCCCATCTTCCCCCTTTCCTGCACCCACCTACATTTGCCATCTACAAACTTAAACTTTAAATCCCTCAACGTCTTCGGCAAATCACTCATCACTTCCCTAATTCTCTTGGTAACTTATTCCAATCCCTGACACCCTTACCTGAAAAAGAGAATCTTCCCACCCCCTTGTGCCTGAAATCGAGTGCCAGCTTGTGGTCATAGTCTTCTTTTCCCTTCCATGCACTACTTTTCATACCTACACCAATATCTATCCATGCCTCATCACCAGTATACGCCTTGTACATTCCCATGAATCTCTTCGTCCTCCTTCTGTCTTGAAATGAATCCCATTCCATTGATCCCGAGTCCTCCAAAATACCAGCTCGGAGCTATTACCGCTCACCCAATGGCTCGATCGTCGTATTGTTTTTGAACCGAGAATAAATATAAGTTCTTAATGGTACATATATTCCTTAAGTTTAACTTTATTTTAAAGCTTGTAAGTATTACTAAGTGGTAATCAGCAGTAGCCAGAATATATACACTGTTTTTTCCCAATATTTCAAACGGTTTATTTAATTCAATTTACCACTGTAGGGCCTGAAATCACTTCTTTTACTATTTAAGGTGGGATGTATCCGAAAATGTACAACTAGCTTTAAAATATGTGTGAGCCTAACATACAGATCATAAAAGACTGAAACTTTGTACACTTACTGCCATTTACTAACTCCCTTGTATGACATAGTACACTGATCTATGTGAGAAAATGACACTTGCAAAGTCACTTCCAATGTTTTTTGACCTCTTCCGATATAGGTACCTGTTTCCGTAAAATTATTAGAGATATTGTTCTCATTCTTTTCCAGCTTTAAATGTATATGAATATCTCAATGAAGAATGGAGAAAATACAAATAAAAATAGAATTTGTAAATTAATTTTGATTTTGGTAACACTAAAGTTTTAAATATCCGTAAAAACCTTTCTTCATGAATATTTGTCCCTGCAATTTATATGCCCTCCCTGAAAGTTTCACCCCAGTATTCCTTAAAGTTGTTGAGGAAATTGATCCTACGTACTAATAAACAGACATCTGAGAAAATGCCACTCAAAGTTGATGAGATTTTTTTAGTTGCATTTGTTGTACTTGGTAGCAACAGATAAACCATTATTTTTAAAATACTTAAAATTGAGTTAACAGTACAAGCCTTTCACTCAACACTGGTAAATAACCATATAATCGGGAAACATAATTTTTTTAAAAAATCATTTTTTAAAAAATTCTGATCGGTTACATTCCCCCCAGCCCCCCCCCCCCCCCACCTCATAAGTTAACATCACTGTTTCCACTACTGGATTGTTATAGAGTTCATTAACAGCATGGAATTTTTTAGCCTGACCGTTAGTATAAGGTTGAGTCTCCTTACATTTGGACACAAGGTTGCATTCTGATTATCTGACAGTCGAATTATTTCCGGGAACCTCCGATGTAACACAACTACCAATGCCATTGGACTCATGTTCAAAATGTAATAAGGCAGAATCATAGCCGTCTTCTGACATTTTGAACAAAATCTTGTGGAAATGTTTTTAAGTACTTCTGCTGTGGGTTGTGTGATTAAACTCTGATCTACATAACCCTTTCATCGAGTACAGTAAAAGAGAAGAATTTATCCCAACCGCCGCTTTCTCCTTTATATGGAAGCAAGTAGTTACTTCTAACTTATGAAAATATATTTTGCCTATAACATAATCGCCTCGTAACCGTAATAAATTAAAAAAATTAGTAAGAAGCGAGTCTGTAAATTGACCTTCCCATCTGGTAAAGCTATATTCACTTCACTGGCACTAGCACTCTACGTCATTCGTATTTGGCAGTGTTATGGGCTATGTTAAGTCAAGACACGAAATGCTCGGTATGTCGAAAACGTGTACCCAAGTCGTTTAGGTCACACTGTATTTACTGTTCATATTATCATTAATTTACAGGGTCATAAAATTTTCACACAAAATATCAATGATGCAGTTTTTATAAGAAATATATTTTGAATGTTTCCTTCTTACAGGAAACCCAGACCTATGAAGTAATTAAATCTATTACATTCATTTACACGAAAGTCATTACGGTGACGAAACTGTATAATTTTTTTATTTACAATATGCCGTTACTGTCTTTCGTGTAAACTTACATTTTTTGGGAATTGACTACCATTTGCAGCTTAGGTGTATGAAAGGATCAACTAAAATCAGGGTGGATTGAGTATTAACTGTGATTTAGGTCCAATTAATTAATTATTTGATCAAAAGGAAATCAGCATTTTTCCATCTTCAATTAAACAATTGTGAACAAAGAAAACATAAATGTTGAATTTACAAAAATCGTTGAAATATATACCTGTGAAGTTAGAAAGAATTTTGGTAGCATCAACCAAGCAGTTCTTCTTTTTATAACTAATCACTTCAGAGATGGCAGCAGCAGCATCATTTACAATGGGCAGAGTAGTCGTTGCTATGCAGATCATGACACCTTAAAAGAATGTCAGTTTCAATCAATTCTTCAGGAAGCATGAAACAGTTTTGAAGACTAATGAATGTATTTCAATAGCAGGCCTATAAATTGTATGAAACAAAAAACATTTAATCAGAAAAAATAGTGGTTTATGTCTGTCGAATGCATAAAAATTAGAATCCTTGCTTAAGAGTCTCTAACACTGCCCCTTAACTCATAAAGAACCAACGGAGCTCAGTATTTGACAGAAATTAATCCTAGACTTTAGGATAAACAAAGACGTCGAAAATATATATTATAGCATAACTAGTAAATAAGGAAGAGGTAAGCAAGAAATAAAAAACTTCTAGAAATGGTGTGTTAAAATTTTAATTCGTTAAGGAATCTTTGAAACAAAACAGAAATAATAATGCGTCACTTTTCAAAACACGTGAAAATGAATAAGTGACTAGCGAAGGGGTGTAAAAAATTAAGAGTTTACGAGGTAGGTATTTCAAGACGTACGGTCGTGACGATGTGAATGATATGTGGAGTTTTAGAGATTAATTCAGGAAAGAACGAGACGGAGGATTACATAAAGTCAACGAAAGGTTTGAATGTCTGTATGGTGTGCGTCTTGCTTCGAAGGGATTTCAAAATTTCTGTGTCATGAAAGATAAGTCATCTCCATACCAGATTCCAGATTCCAGATTTTAGGTGGTTTAAACTAATCATCTAGGCAAATGCTGGGACGGGGCTCAATATCCGCTTCAACAACTACACATTTGCCGACCCTGGCTTGTAGGGGCCAGCATGCTGGCTTCGCACTGTAAGGGCCACCGGTTCGAGTCCAGCCTCGGGCATGGTTGGTTTTAATTAAGTGTTTTATTCGTCTTGTGCTGTCCTCGCTATAGTGTCCACAAGACCATAATTAAGAAGCATGGTGCAATAGTTGGGACAAAAACAAATTGGAGCTCGTTAAATGATCGCCAAAAAAGAAAAAAGAAAAAAGAAAAAAAAAAAAAAAAAAACAAACAAACAACACCTACGCATTTCACAAACAAAAATAACGTTACAAGTTTCACAGACAAATTGAAACACTTAGCATTCATGATTAAAATAGGATCATCAGTCCAACAGTTTATAATATTTCGATGACATCATTCGTGATTGAAACTGGATAAGAGGAGGAGTCATCACCGTCAGCTTGTTGGAAGATGTGGAAAAGTATTTAGAATGGCATCTGAAAACTGTCTGTTTAGTGAACGGTGAACTCTGGCATCGCATCTACTTTAACGGTCGCGACAAAGAGAACACGGGTAGCTTCCGGTGCGGGTAGGCAAGCTGCACACTCACCAGGCTCATTTCCCTCCAGTCTCCATTCACTGGAGACAAAAGCGAGCTGTTGGGAAAAGGCGTTCAGATGGGTTGTGTGTGTTTTGTTTCAGGACGAGAGTGGACGCGGCGGCAGATGTCTCCAGGAACACGCAGCGAGGCAGGTACTGTACCGCCAACGGCCAACGCTCTGCACAATGCCAGCGCACTCGCACCTCCACAGGCAACAGCGAAGTGTGATTCTGCGCACCGCGGCTTCCTGATGCAAAAACTTTTTTGTCGAGGTCATTAGAGGCAGGAAACGAATGGGGAAAGGAACGGGAAGGAATTCGGCTATGACCTTTAATTCTGGAACTATCCCGGCATTCACCAGGATTAATTTGGGGAAACCATGTAAAACCAAAATCTGGATGCCCGGAAGAGGATTCGAACCCGCGTCCTCCCGAATGCGAGACCAGAGCAATACCGCTCACCCACAACGCTCGGTACCAACTGCAATACGAGATTGTTAGGGGGATACTTGACTGAATACAGTTAGGAGCAGGTGATAGGGTTTTATTATTATTTTTTCTGGCTTTACTTCTCGTCGATATCGTGGTCGTTTGAGGCGGGATATGACTGAGGGAAAGAAAGGGGAAGGAAATTGACCATGGTATTTAAAAGGAACCATCCCGACCTCCATCTGGTGTATGGAAACCGTGGAAAACCGAGATCTGGATGACCGAAAACTGATTTGATTCCGCATCGTCTAGAGCTTTAACGCAGGGATTAAGAAAATGCTTGATAGTCATAAATATATTTTAGAGTATGATAACAGGATATAGAAGGGAAACGAGAGAAACAGGCTACGAAACATTGCGTACGACTTTGATACAATATAATAACGAGAGCAGCTAGGTTTCCATGGAGAAATTACGGCCCATATGATAGACTAGTTGGGACTGTTTAGAAGACAAAACACGAGTTGTTTTGTATATTGTTCTGTGGTCGTTTACTCTGTTGACAGTGTTTCTCACTTGCTGTGCAATCTGCCCCGATCGTAGCCGCCTAATCTCACCCGGTAGGCCTATCGGGTATATGGGACAAGAAGCTTATAAGAAACAAGGCTGCGTTCTGGCGTACTTCGTATTACACAGCAAGCTGTACCAGAGGTGAAGGTCGGGTTAAGAGCTTGTCAAAATCCAGGCCGAGACCGGGGTTCAAACGGGGGTCCTTTCGATTTCCAGTTAAATACCTCAGTCATATTGCCACCAGGTCGCTCAATCAACGATAAGAAATGGATGGATATTTTGCGAGCTATTATGAGTTGAATGTAGAAGGTGAAGATATCTATCTATCTATCTATCTATGTATATATATATATATATATATATATACTGTAATGGTCAAAATTACATTTTTTTATGTTTATGTTTTTTTTCCATCTTTTGTACATGTTCATGTATTTATTTTGGGTACGACTGGCTGAACTAGCACGACCTGGCTATTTTGGTTCCTGGCTATCTTGGTGTGAAGTCTTATGGTAACAGGCTACTGAACACTCTGAGTCATTGTGAGAGATGGCGTGATATGTAAATAACAGTCCGGACACCCCTGCTGGAATGCATGCAGGGTGGGGTGGGTCAGGTGCTGGCGGACGGGAGGACGGTCGCGAAAAGACAGTGCGGGAGAGAAGGTTGTATAGACTGGTGTGTTGAAAAGGTTTAAGTGAACGTCGCACGTGAGAGTGATTAGTGTTTGGTCACTGCCAGTACACCAACGGGACTCCTGCCACATAATGGATATCACTGTGCTACGACAACTGATTATTGGAAGCAAAACCTTTTCCACATAGTGAAACAACGAGACGCCCCACAATTATTGCTGAGGTCAGTTATCCTCAGCGCAAGTACACTCCAATTCAAGTAATCGGCAAATGGGCTGATCAGCATTTGGATGACCTATAAGCGCCCTGAGTTTAAGAACAATTTCACGCTCTACAAATAGCCAGGACATATTTAGTTCAAGAGATTAAATTTTGCTAGTCGAATATCAAATTATTTTATTTCATATTTTATTAGTTCATTTTGGTAATTGTTTCAAAATGTTAGTAACTACCATTAATGATTTGATTAACAGGTGTTATTTATATAAAATAAATTAAATGTATATGAAAGATCTTTCATTTCTGAGGTACCTTGAAATATTTGATTAAAGTAAAGTTTAAAAAAGATAAGATGACTATTACAACTGGCGCCCAACTACGGGCTATTAATTGTTGCTAATTAATTAATTAATGCATAAAATCAAAATTGTTTAGGTGAACAACTCAACTCGGTATTGCGGGGTTTTCTTTTCTGTGACATTTCAGAGATCATAGTTTGAGTGATGCATGAAAATGTTCTATAAATGTATATTAACATGATTTATTTTCAGTCACAGATTTTCAAATCTGCAGCAAGATTTAACGGCGTTGATGGTTGTAAGTGATTTGAAATTTGTTGTTTTGATGTCGAGCTGATGTTTGAATGGTTGAGTATATAATTAATTTGATGTAACTGGGATAAAGTTCAAAATTTAATGATTCTGTGTTACCCGGATGTTTTTGCAATGCGTAATGTAGAGTGTTTAAAAGGTAAATTTACAGTGTAAATTTCTTCTTCACTTAGGAGAAGAATAGCATAATTTTGGAAAGTTTTATGTTTCTTCGATCTGGTAAGGTTAAGACAAACAAAATGGAAAAGTTAGAGGGTTTAGCAGCCGGAAGTTCTAATGAAAATTTGCTCTCCAGGGTAGAAGATTCTGAGAAAATTTTGCCACCGGAAACGATCAGGTAGATAACTCTGTCATTAGCGGGCCGGAATTAAGCGAAACGGTTGACGAAAGAATGCAAAGTTTATTTCCACAACAATTACTATCACAATTGATGGAAATGATCAAAAATGGGAATGAAGAAATGAAAAGGGGGCATGAAGAAATGAAAAGGGGGCAGGAATCATTTCAAAAATCATTGGAAGAGAAAATTGAAAATGTTCACAAATCAGTCCAAAATGAATTAAAATGTGTGCGGGAAGAAATAAATGTCAAATTTGACGAGTTTCAAAATGCTATACAGGGTGACGTCAAAATTTTGAACAATAAAACAGCTGACTTAAAGTCCAGATGCGATGGGTTTGATGAATTTAAAGAGAAGGCGGCCAAAGACATAGACAGAACCAGTGGGCAGTTAAATCAAATCCGCGAGGAGATCAAAATGAAAGAAAAAAGAAGGGAACTGGCAGAAACTGCAATTGCGGATCAGTGCCAGCAATTGAAATGGGCTTACAGAATGTTGCAGAAACTTTTGAATAGCTCGCGGAGAACGTGAAAATCTGATAAAATCTCATGACGAATTTAAGAGTTCCATCGCGGGAAAATTTAGTAAAGTAGAAGACGAACTGTCAATATACGACAAGACGTCATGAATCAGATGCCAGCTGAATTTACCTCACAAAATCGGAAATGTGTACAGTTCTGTGGAACTTAATCTTCCAAAGTTCGGAATTAAAAGAAAAATTAATCCGAAGGAATTCCTAAGGGAAATCGAGAATTATTTTCGAATTAAAAATATTCCTGAATCTCTAAAGATGATGTTGATCATGCAGGCGTTAGATAATGATGAGAAATCCTGGTTTCGTGTATCTAATTTAGCGGATGTTTCCTACAATGAGTTTAAAGAGAAATTTTTGGCCACTTACTGGGATTTAAATGCACAAGGAGAATTGATGCTAAGAATTTACAAAGGCCGTTTCAATCCAAAAGGTGAAGATTCAATGTATAGATATGCTTCTAGATTAACTATACTGTCAGAGAACTAGACAATTCCTCCTAAAGATGCAGAATTGATATTTGCTTTGACTTCTCATTTCTCCCCACACATAAGATGTCAATTGAATCCAGTGTTTCTGCATAGTATGGACCAATTCCTAAATACTTTAAAAAATATTGATTCAGCATACAAGCCTAGTGTGGACACTACTGAAAAAGGCAAAGATTCTCCGCAGAATAATCATCCGAAGAATCAAAATTTTCGAAACCAGCAAGGGAATGGTCGCAGTAACAATCAACAGGCAAGAAATCAAGGGCAAGGAAGCTGGAATAATGGACAAGAAAGGAAACATTTCTTCCAACCAAGGAATGAAAATTTCCAACCTAGAAAACAGGCGGGGGGGAAATCAGGAATATGATCGTCAGGGAATAAATGCAGTCGTAGTAAGCAGAGAGAGTAACGAACCGAATGAGGTCCCTCAATCAAAGAAATGTTGTATGGACAATGAGACATCAAGTGAAATGCCATTGGTACCACAAAAGGCATGACTGTCGCCTTATCAGGAGGATACTTTGAAACCCAAACGGAGAGAGGTAGATAAAAATTTGGAATACTGGATATCGGGATGACGGGAATTCGATTAGAAAGTAATAATAAATTGTATAATAGAGGGTACGCAAAATTGTTACTAAAATAATGATAAGAATTTTGAGAATATTTAATAGGGTAAATAAATGTAATGAAAATGATATTATGGTGCCTCACTTATGATAAACAAAATTTTGTTGAACTTCCGATAAATCTGAATGGTAAGAGGTATTATGCTGTAGAATTAAATAGGAATTGGAATACAGAATTTCATTTTATGGGATGAAGGAATATGCTCCAAAGTCATTGCTGGCAAGAGACGATAAATTTATCTAGCTGGTGTTTTAAAATCACGTGGTCGGAAGAATTACATAATGATATAAATTCTTTGTGCAAGTGCTTAGTAAACCGAGATGAAATAATTAACATGTAGAGAATTGTAAGACGAAAGTACCGTAGTAGGTTGTATTTAAAAATGAGGTGAAAACAAGCGTCAGAATACAGTATCCTGTAAGTGGTTTATTTATGCCTTGATATCAATAGTGGTACGTTATGAAATATTAATATAAGCTAATGAGCTATAAAGATGGGTGTTGACAGCATTTTGTCGTGGCAACAGGGGTAAGACCACAAAAATTTAAGACTGATCACTTGTGTTGTAGAAAGGTGACGAGACAGAAATTTGTCGAGTCAAGTAGAAAATAAATTACCAGATGAAGGCAAAGTAAATTTTACAGGGGTACCGTGTTTGTAACGTTTCGTAAATCAAAGTAGTTATTCTAACAACTACACGAAATAGAAAGAAGAGAAAGTAAACGAGATTTAAAGCACTAGGCCAAAATCTTCCACCAGATCGAATATTTAACACTCTTTCAAACGAAAATTTTCGCAACCACCAATAATGATTAATATCATAACACGTGAGAGTATAAGGCTTTAGAAGCAAATTTCAGTTAAAGTTATGGGTATGGCAGACTATTGATTAATAAGGTATAGAGGTGATCAATCTGTAAGTAAAATAAATTTTAATAAAATTACATGTTCAAAAGAAGGGGGCACCTAGAATCAATCATTGTAGATGAAAATATTATTCAAATAGCTAATATATGAATATGAACAAAAAAAAAATTATTTTCAAAAAAAAAAAAAAAAAAAATAAATAAAAAAAATTTCAAGTCTCTAAAAACTACGTTGCCGCGTACTTCTAAAATGTAATATGTATGCATGTTTCGAACGAATATAGCATGTTCGAAGTGATCTCTGACATGTGGCATGGGAAGGGAGATTTTGCATATTTTGAGGTGTGTTGCCTGCAATATAGATTACTTTAATTCATATTAGAAATAATTAAATATCTAGAAATGAAAGATTTTGACATAATCTGAATGTTGAAATATGTATCTTTTAAGTGAAGCACTGTAAAAAAAAAAAAAAAAAAAAAAAAAAGGATATTGAAATTGTAAGAGAAAATCAAAATCCTTTCCTAAGTATTTTGATTTCTTGAAAGGGGGAAGTTAATGTAATGGTCAAAATTACATTTTTTATGTTTATGTTTTGTTTTCCATATTTTGTACATGTTCATGTATTTTATTTTGGGTATGACTGGCTGAACTAGCACGACCTGGCTATTTTGGTTCCTGGCTATCTTGGTGTGAAGTCTTATGGTAACAGGCTACGAACACTCTGAGTCATGGTGAGAGATGGCGTGATATGTAAATAACAGTCCGGACACCCCTGCTGGAATGCATGCAGGGTGGGGTGGGTCAGGTGCTGGCGGACGGGAGGACGGTCGCGAAAAGACAGTGCGGGAGAGAAGGTTGTATAGACTGGTGTGTTGAAAAGGTTTAAGTGAACGTCGCACGTGAGAGTGATTAGTGTTTGGTCACTGCCAGTACACCAACGGGACTCCTGCCACATAATGGATATCACTGTGCTACGACAACTGATTATTGGAAGCAAAACCTTTTCCACATAGTGAAACAACGAGACGCCCCACAATTATTGCCGAGGTCAGTTATCCTCAGCGCAAGTACACTCCAATTCAAGTAATCGGCAAATGGGCTGATCAGCATTTGGATGACCTATAAGCGCCCTGAGTTTAAGAACAATTTCACGCTCTACAAATAGCCAGGACATATTTAGTTCAAGAGATTAAATTTTGCTAGTCGAATATCAAATTATTTTATTTCATATTTTTATTAGTTCATTTTGGTAATTGTTTCAAAATGTTAGTAACTACCATTAATGATTTGATTAACAGGTGTTATTTATATAAAATAAATTAAATGTATATGAAAGATCTTTCATTTCTGGAGGTACCTTGCAATATTTGATGAAATTAAAATAAGAAAAGTAAGATGACTATTACAATATAGAGTAATGTACTAACTGATAGAGCAAGTAACAGTCCTTTAGTCGGAAGTAAATTCGATTCAAATATGGAAATTAAGTTTGGAAGTGCTTTTTTGTTGATATTCAGGGATTGGTAGTCCTGGTTGTTGTCTCCATAATATAAAAAAAAACTATCGCGGGAAGAAAGGTTGCATTAAAATATAAGTAATCTGAGTAGATATAAGTAGGATTTCAACCTGCCAAGAGTGTACAAAGAACAATGAAGACATTAAAGTAAATGTTAGAATATGTGGACTTTAAAATGTGCTTGTTGTGTAAGTGATTTAGAGCACAATTAACTCTGACGCTAAAAGAAAATCAGCTGTGCGGTTACGCCCCTAACCGAGCGCCAGGTAGACTACCCGCTTCGGCATATCTGACAATAGAGTGTGTGCTCACCGCAAAGAGTTGGTTGTTGACCTCAGTCAGCTGTTGGTAGCTTTAATTGTAACGGACCGTGTACAGTTCATGAAAAAGAAAAAGGTGTAAAATGTGATTAATAAGGAAACATTCATTTGGTGTACACAATAACATTTGGTGTTGTGTGAAAAGATTATTCAATCAATGTGTCAGAAAATAACACTAACGATTTTGACTGAAAAGTTAATATGGACAGATAGTAATGACTTCTCGGCAAAGTGAAATACATGCCAAGCATTAAATTTAATTTGCCTCGTAGTGGGGGCAGGTGTAGCATATCCACTAGCCCCGGAAATATATATGTATTTATAAGTATATTTTGTAGTATTGAAATGAATGTATAGTATGAATTGTAAGAAAGTGTATTTAACTCATGGAGACCACAGACGGTACCAAGTTTGTAAACAGGGGTAATATAAGTGACATTAATATCTTTGGTTTATTGGAGAGTGTGAGAAGTGTGTGCGAGAGAGAGTCTGGCCGCGAGTGGCGCGAGTTGTTGCGCGCCAAGATTGTGGCGGCGGTCTAGTTATTTTGTATTGAGCCTGCTGGGCCTGTGATTGTTCTTAATATACTAAAGAGTGTGTTTTCATTTGTGGTTTTATAAAGTTGTTCAGAATAGCAAATGGACTTTGATTAATAAAATAGAAACTTATTGATTGTACGAAGTTAAACGTCTTCTTATTATTTGTATAATAAGAACCTTTAAAAATGAAGATAAGTAGCTCCTCAGTCCGCGTGCTTGGGTGAAATGACGGTATAAGGGCCGAACCGTCAAGAAACCTGTGGACTTTAATTGGTAATACGAAATAATAATTGTGAGGAGTATTACATTTGGCTTAACACTGCCAGGATAGTGAAGATAGCAGTGATAGATTACACTTGGCTACCTTGAGGAGTATTACAAGCACACTGAAGTTCCTCCTACAATTGATGTTGCTCATTGTCGTAGGATATCATCCGTCAATCCAGTGTTCTGAAAGCCAGACTTCCAACATCATTGTACCCCCTGCAGTTGTTTCTGGAATTAGCTTCCACTATTCCACGAGTTGTAATTCTGTTCTCCTCTTCTGCTATCTGTGACCCCTATCCAATGGCATGCACGCCACCACCCCAGTCCTTAGCAGAAGGCGCGGAACCGTCGTAACAGACATGTCTATTTTTTAAAATCGTGATACATAATAGCCCAGCACCTAGTTTCTACACTGGGCCCATATTTCCAATATATTACAAGAAATCTATACTATTATAAATATGTAAGCAAGCTGCTTGTGTCTCCTTATTTGAACGGGAGCCGTGTACAAACTACAGCAGCAATTTGGATGGGGTTTAAAATTTTTTGAGCTAATGGTCTGGATCAAAATCTGTGGAAATAGCCAATGACTTATAAGTATCGTGGGAAGGAGCAAGCAATTAAAAACCTTTAAATATGGAAAATTGTAGGCAGGGATCATTAAGCACTTCAGACGCGCACTCCTTGCGCAAGAACATAGGATTCCATTTTATTTTTCACTTTTTTTATTCAGTTTTCTGGACCCTAGTGCTTTAAAATAAACGGAATACGTGAATCAACCGTAATAAACATTGACTTGCATCGTAACAGGTCAGTTACTATGCGAAATGTGTTAGATTACTAATGTGGTAGTCATAGATTGTCTCTGATAGACAGTTTGTCTCTAGAACAATATATTTACGCGATCGCTGCTCGCTGTACCATAAGCGACGGTTAGTAAGCCAATACTTCTTCCTTAGATATCATTATGGATACGAAATTCAGTTTTCTTCTCAAAGAAAGATGCCTGAGAAATAGCTACCATAAATATCAACAGGTAACAATACATACATCTTTCACAATGATTTGTGCGGAACTGTCCATATTTCGTTGTACTTTACTCGATTAATATATAGTTGGTGGCTATAACGTGCAAATATTCTTCAATAATATTGCCCAAGGAACGTGTGTACATATTTTGGCTGCTATTTAAACCACGGCCAGTAAAATAAAATGTTCTTTCTATTAAATAAATCGCATAACCCTGATTTAGCAATGTTTTACTGCCCAACGTGTTTTTGAATTAGTGACGACAGCAACATGCAACTAATTAAACTGCATCCTAAAACATTATGTTACAACGTGTAAATTATAAAATTAAATCCATTATGCCTTATGCTGTAACATAGCGAGTCAATTGTCATCTGGTCCAGGCTACATTTCAACTGAACCACAACCTCAGATAATATTGTCGTTCGAAAATCATGGCTTCAGTCAAATGTGCATTAATAGA
>JARYHS010008871.1:0-38219 GCA_031002005.1 Vandiemenella viatica | reverse complement strand
AATTTATTATAACCTCTTATGACTGAAATCGAGTGTCAGATTTAAGTATATCTATCATATACGTGAGAATGAAAGATTTCCTAGCGTGTCGCTCAAATATAATCCTCGCGGGTTGGCTGCCGGATTGTGTGCACTACAACTCTGATCGTCACAGCGTGAGCACCAGACCTGAATATGGTGGCAGAGTTCGTCGCCGAAAGCTCGTCTTTCACCTACACGATCCGGCAGCGAACCCGTGATGATTATAATACCTTATATCTTTAAACGTGCAATTCTTGTATATATATATATATATATTGTAAAACAATTAAAAATTACCTGGGTGACCGATCTTCGCTCAGCATCTTTCCATTTCTGTTCGATATACAAGATTTAGAGTAAAGTTTGATAATAATGTGCATAATTAAATATCAATACATCTACAATTTCTCGAAAAAGGCGCGTGAGAGTTCACATACGAGAAAAGATGTTCTGATAAATAGAATCTTGCCTTTTGAAGCGTCTGACCTTGTGCTTTATTAATGTTTATAACGAAGGTTACTTCTTATCGAGATTGTTTTATTATCATTTTGAAAGGCTGATCAGAAGATGTGATATTACTGAGACGTATGAGTATAGTTTTATCGGAGTGAATGAATTTAGCACCGATGATATTCTATCATTACCGTGACGTCACAATCTGATGATGAATTCTTATAGAACTCGACGAAACATCGGAAATAAGAATAAATGTTCTTGATATCTCGCTTGGTTTTCGAGATATATCATGTCAAAAATCAGTTATATGTATAGTTCCATGTGCTTTTGGCGACGTTTCTTCTGGTCCAGGCCGTATTTTAACCTAAAAACAACAATTAGGAACAAAATAAAACATTTAAAGTACATTACCACCGTATAGGCATAGAGGTTTTGGTGGATTTTTTTCTGGTCCAGGCCGGATCTAGCCCTAACCTCTTTGCTTGAGATATCAGAAAAATAATTTCTTTATTTTCGATTTGTCTCGACAAGTTTCATACGAATTCATCAACAAACTTGGCTTTACCGAAATTTATCTTCTGGTCCAGGTCGCATTTCAACCAACCAAGTCAATTTTGAGATATGATATCTCGAGAATTAAGCGAGATATTAATTTTTTTTTCTTTTACTTTCAATTTTCTCGTCGAGTTACATAAGAATCCATCACCAAGGGTTATATTAGAATCCCCTGCATTACCACAAATCTCGCACCATTATTTAATACCTTACTGGCATTAAGATTTCTATTTAACATAATAATAGCATTTTTCTTTGAAAGTAATTTGTGAGGCGGTCTCGCAAATGGATCTAGCGATTTGGATGAAATTTCATATGTAGATAACGTTTTGCTTTTCAAGTTACTTACTTACTTCTTACTTCCTCTTCATGGATAGGCCAAAAGCCTGTTCCGACCTCATTCTTCCGACCATCTCTTCCTAGGTCTTCCAATGTCCCTTCTGCCTGTGGGATGGTACTCCAGGGCAAGCTTAGGAAATCTATTAAAACACGTCCGTTTAACGGTTAAGCAAGAATGCAACAGCACATCTTCTGTTTTATTCACCACAGAGAATATACAATATCCATGGACAGCACAGATACTTAGACTAACACAATTTTATTTCGATATCATATTATAACACCCCCACTATATCGAAATAAGCGACAGCCTCACAAAACATTACAATTTATTACTTAATAATTCTATTTTCTCCATAAGTTTGTAATGTTTGGGGCACACAGAGCTTTTGTGAGCAAGTCAGCAGGCATTTCAGCAGTTTGCATGTATTCAAGCTTAATAGGCCTACATTTTTTTTAATACAGCATCGCGGACAAAAAAACGTAACGAACATCAATATGTTTAGACCTCTGTGCATTTGCTGACTACTTGTAAGCTTCAATGCACTCTGACTGTCACTAAAAATAGTAATCATACACAAATTGCCCGTGATTTCAAATAACAGATTTCTTAAATATACTGCCTCTCTAGAAGCATCTGACAAAGCCATATATTCTGCTTCAGTGCTTGAGAGAGCTATAGTTTTTTTTTTTGTTTTCTACTTTCCCATGAAATAGCAGAACCAGACATTACAAAACAGAAATCTGTACAAGACCGTCTGTCTACAGTGTCAGTTGACTAGTAAGCATCTACAAATCCTTGTAATTCTACCTTTTCAATTTCAAAACATGCTTTCACAATTATTTACTTTGTAACCCTCTGGTAAATGCACGCAAATATCTTTCTTTAGATAGCCATTTAAAAAATCTGAGGTTACATCTAAGTGCCAAATGCCTAACAATAATTGTGCATTAATTGCAAATAAAAGGTCACAATGTAAAGTGTCTAACCACCAATGAAAAGGTTTCATGATAATCTACATCTGCTATTTGGCAAAAACATTTAGACACTGACCTAGCACGGTATCACACTTTATCATCACTTTCAAACCTTTCTTATTCAAACACCCACTTGCACTGCACTTGCTGTTGTAGCCATCAGCCTTGCCTCCAGGGCTTGGATGCGATTCTCCTGTCTGACCATAACTGCCTTCATCTTCTGCATCACTTGCTGGAATTCTCTGACGATATCATCTGGAACACAGCTGCCTTCTTCTTTACAGGCCACACTTAATAAAGTTGTACCATATCTCTGAGGCGGTTTCCTTATTCTTTTAGGCAATGTCTTAATTTTCACACTCTCAGCTGCAGTACTTTCTTCCAAGTTATCTTGCTCTTCTACTTCAGCATAGTCTGATTGAGATGATTTCAGTAATTCTGGTTTGCCTGTTCCTGCCAACTGTTCTTCTTGAGCAGACTCCCCCACTGAAACTGATTTCAGTAATTCTGGTTTGTCTGTTACTGTCAATTGTCCTTCTTGACCAGACTCCCCCACTGAAACACTTATTTCTTCATATTTATTATCTTTTCTACTCTCCACAATAACCACATCCTTGCATATTAATATATTCTTCTTCTTGTAGTCATAAATTCTATAACCTTTTATATTTTCTGAATATCCAACAAGAATGTGTTTATGTGACTTTTTGTCCCACTTTAAACATTTTTCTTTGGAAACATGGACCATTACATCACTGCCAAATATACGAATATGGCTTACATCAGGTTTCTTGCCATACCACAATTCATATGGTGTCTTGTCTTGAGTTCCTGATGCAATTGATCTGTTTTCTAAGTACACGGCTGTGTTTGCTGCTTCTCCCCAAAATCTTTTATCTAGCTTTGCATCAAACAACATACATCTTGCTTTCTCAATTATTGAGCGATTCAGTCTTTCACACAGACCATTTGGGTTACTTTTCTGATGAATAATACCTTCTTTCTTCAGAAAATCTGTAAACTCATTATTACAAAATTCAAAGCCATTATCAGTGCGAAATATTTTAATTTTCTTATTCTTTTGGTTTTCTACCAAGGCTTTAAATTCTTTAAATCTGCTAAATACTTCACTTTTAGCTTTCAAGAAGTAAATAAATGCCATGCGACTGAAGTCATCCACCAGCAATAAAAAATATCGTGCACCACCTAAGGATTTATGTTCCATTGGGCCACACACATCAGCATGTATAATCTGCAATGTCTCTGTACTTCTTTCTCCAATATTTTTGAACGGAAGTCTTGACTGTTTTCCCTCACAGCACACGATACAACTGTTTTTTCCCGTTTAAAATTATCAGGATAACTAAGTCCATCAACCACGCCAGACTTCATTTTATTCATATCTGCACTATTTATATGACCGAGTCTTCGGTGCCACGTATAACCATCAGTTATCACAGGAGCAGCCAATAAACTGTGCTCACTTTTCATTTTATGTTTTACCTTCAACTTGTAAACACCACAAATAAGTTCACCTATAGCCACCAATTCACCGTTCATATTATGTATGAAACAATTCTGTGAATCGAAATGAACTTTATTACCGTTCTTTATGAGTTCACTCACTGATAAGAGGTTAGTCGTCAGACTTGGCACACACAATGCATTTTTCACAGTAATATCATAACCACAATCTGAAGTTATCTCTACATCGCCGGTACACAGCACAGGTACTTTGGTTTTGTCAGCGATAATAACTTCTGGTTCACTTGACGAATACAATGCATTTTTTATCCAATGTTCATTCGGCGTCATATGAGAACTTGCGCCGGAGTCAATATACCAATCTTGTTTACCAAACTTGCCGGATAGAAAAACAACACTAAACATATTGGATTGTTTAGGTTCATCTGATTTCACCAGCAATGGACATTGATTCCTGTAATGTCCACTTCGTTTACACCTGTAACAAGTGACGGATTTAACTCCTGTCGATTTGACATTTGACTTTTCCGCGACGTAGTTTCCGCTTTTGTTTTGTCTGTTAGCAGTCTTGCTTCTATGGTTCTGCCAACCTTTGGAAGCGAAAGCGGTTTTTGTCTCTGATTCATTCGAATCTGACATCTCCATATCGATCAATTTTGTCCTGATAACATCCGCCGTAATAGGAATCCCGGAATGTTCAATCGCCATGATCATTGGTGAAAATCGTTCTGGTAAACCTGCCAGTAACAACGAGCCAATCCATTCGTCGTTTATATCAAATCCAGTTCCACTTAATCTTTGCGATGTCTCAATAATATCTGTCACATACGACGTCATTGAATCACAATTATCAAGCCTGATTGATATAAGATGACGAAGTAAGGTTATTCTTCGTGTAAACCCGGAATCGTCAAACATAGTTTTAAGCTGCGCCCATAGCTCCTTCGTTGTTTTAGCTTGCTTTATATGCACATACAACGCTGGATCAATTGTAAGAATCAGCTTCGCTTTCGCCTTTGCATCATCTGCGGCTGCAGTGCTAGTACTTCCTTCTTCCTGTATTAAGCCGGACATGCCTTCTAACACCAACATATTCTCCGCTGCAAAAGCCCATACATCGTAGTTGTCTCTGCCTTTAAGCTTAGGCACGTTAACTACAAAATTCGAAGCCATCTTCAAGCGCGTAACTAATTATTTATAAGATTACGACTTTTCCGTATTCTGTTTACTGGAATAGCGAAGAAAATAACTCTGGGTCACAGTCTGGGCCCATAACCTATTAAAACACGTCCGTTTAACGGTTAAGCAAGAATGCAACAGCACATCTTCTGTTTTATTCACCACAGAGAATATACAATATCCATGGACAGCACAGATACTTAGACTAACACAATTTTATTTCGATATCATATTATAACAAAATCCGTCTTTTCTCATCCGTAGGACGTGGTTCTTCCAGTTATCCCTTTTTTGGGTAATTCTATCATTTAGCGGGGAGATATTCAGTTGTTCCCTTATTTCCCCATTCCTCCTCCTATCATTTAGGGAATACCCTTTTACTGACCTTAAAAATTTCATTTCCGATGATTGAATTTTGCTTTTGTATTGCGTTTTATTTACCCATGTTTCGCTGCCATATAGCAGAGTCGGTACGGCCATTGTTTTATAAAACTTGAGTTGAGTCTCCTCCCGTCTTTACCTTTCAGTGTTCGTCGAATTGTTCCACACATATACTGAAATCGGTGAAGTTTCTTCTTCACCTCGTTATCCTCATTGAAAGATAATTCACATCCGAGATAAGTAAAGCTGGAGACTTGTTCTATTGGCTGATTGTCTACCACTATTTTAACTCTGATAGGGTATTTCCCCTGCCATGCCATAACTTTCGTTTTTGCACGAGACAGCTGCAGATTGTAATCTTTGCTGATAATGTTTAGTATATGAATTGCTTTTCTAAGTCCATCTTCATTTTCCTGGAGGATAAATTGGTCGTCTGCAAACAACGTAGTATTTATGAAAGTGTTGTTGCTTATTTTTATACCAGGATGGACATTTTCTTTCCATTTCCTAACTAAGTCATCTATATATATATATTAAAAAGTGTTGGAGACAGGCTACAACCTTGCCGCACTCCTTTTTTATTTGCTATTTCTTCTGTAAGTTTATTTCCCAGGTCTAAGACGATTTGTGTCCTTCTATACATATCTTGAATAACTTGTATTAAATGTTGTGGATAACCATTTCTTTGCATTATTTCCCATAGTTTTTGTCTATTTACTTTATCGAACGCTTTTTCGTAGTCTATAAAAGCAATGAAAGTCTTTAAATTAAATTCTCTTCTCTTTTCCAGTAGTTGTCTAAGGCAGAATATATTATCTATGCAGGACCTTCCTTTCCTAAACCCACATTGTTCTTCTGATAGGAGAGCATCTGCTATTATTTTTAGCCTGTTATTTATTATTTTTGCATATATTTTGTATCCCGTATTTAATAAACTAACCAGCATTTGCCCGCTGCTTCACGCGTGCGTGCCTTGGCAGGTGTAGAAATTATTTACCGATTTTATTCTCTTATCAGACATTAACGTGGAAAGGCATGAACTGTTAATGTATTCTGAATAGTTTCGTTTGTTTCGGTTAATACGTTAGGTTCGGTTTTCATACTGATGTCAGAGAGTTGTTTTATTCATATTTTAACGTGATGCAGTTGATTAAATAGTAGAAAAGGTTCCTGAAAAATTGACAGTAGTAATTCGTGGTTGTAATTATTGTGCGAAGTATAAACATTTATTGTTTAGAAAGGCTTTTATTTTTGCGTTATAAGTAAATAAAGCAATGCTTAAGAGAAATAATATACTATCTTCAGCATACTTCGTAGGTCACTCATTGTAATGCCTCTGTGTAGACCACGTTTCTGGTCTGATTGTTCATTGTACATATGTACAGGCGTGATCTGCCACTCACCCTGGAGCAGCAAGCAACGTATAGCTGGCCGTGCGAGAAACATGGGTTCCGAAGATCAATGCCTATGGTTCCTAGTGTCTGTCCCTGAGACTTGTTAATTGTCATGGCAAAACATAACGTTACGGGAAATTGTAGGCGCTTAAATTTGAACGGGAAGTTTGAAGGAACCAATGTAACGTTAAGAAAGCTGATATTATAATCATTATGTGTAATTTTTTTGGTGATTTTATGTGTAAACTTTGCCTGGGATTATATAGCTAGGTATAAGCTTTGTTAAGGGTGTATCTGTGGATATAATGAAAAATATTGTTTCCATGATACTTAACTAAAAAAAGTTTATTTTTAAATGTGGATACCGAGGTTGCAACATAACCGCGGTGCCATAAATTTATGTAAATATAGCAGTAATCTACGACTTAGTCCTCTTGGAAGTGTGCTGAAATATAAAAATTCGTTACTAATAATCACAGCATCTCAATTTTTCTGATTTATTTATTTTTTGTTGTTTGGATATTGGTTTTATTTAATGTTGATACACCCTCAATTATTCCTGCTTTAAAATAGAAATTTACGTGAATTGGAGCTACTCTTGATTTCAAATCGTCGTATCATTACTGTCATTATTTCAGTCAGATATAATTAATCCAAAAATGTCGAGATGTGATCATGGTACAGTTTATGTAGTAACGTGCATGTAACTGAAACAATTTTTTCTGAGTGGCAACATTATGGCAAGTTGTGAATCGCTTGAAATGCAACCTGACAGCTGATATGATGCTTTGTTATAGGCCTAAGAGACGATGCCTGCAGCTTTATAATCTACGCGGTGTAGCATTAGGATATGAAACATTTTTAATTTAAGTTTATTTCAATATAGCCGTATTTTCTATGTAATTATTCCAGTCGCATGTAAGTACCTGGCGAAACAACAGCCTGGACCAGATGACAATTGACTCGTTTTGTTTAGCATCAGGCATAACGGGTTTAGTTTTAAAATTTACGCGGTGTAGAATAGAATTTTAAGATGCCTACCAATAATCACAGCATCTCAATTTTTTCTGATTTATTTATTTTTTGCTGTTTGGATATTGGTTTTTATTTTATGTTGATACACCATCAATTATTCCTGCTTTAAAATAGAAATTAATTTACGTGAATTGGAGTTAATCTTGGTTTCAAATCGTCGTATCATTATTGTCATTATTTCAGTCAGATATAATTAATTCAAAAATGTCAAAATGGATCACGGTACAGTATATGTACTAATGTGCATGTAACTCAAGCAATTATTTCTGAGTGGCAAAATTATCGCAAGTTGTAAATCGATTGAAATGCAACCTGGACAGTGATGACAGCTGATATGCTTTGTTATAGGCCAAAGGGACGATGCTTTTAGCTTTATAATTTACGCGGTGTAGCATTAGGATATGAAAATTTTTTTATTTGAGATTCTTTCAATATATCCGTATTTTCTATGTAATTATTTGAGTCGCATGTACCTGAATTTTCTGATTCCTAGTTATATTTGCACGTTATAGCCACGAGACATATTAATCGAATAAAGTACTTCCAAATATGTGCAATTCCGCACAAGTCATTATGAAAGAAGTATGTTTTATTACTTGCTAATATTTATAATAGCTGTTTTTCAGACATCGCTCTTAGATAAAAAACTGAATTTCGTATTAAGTATTGGCTTATTGTGGCTGTATTGTACAGCGTTCATGCATAGCAATTTTGTTCCAGAGACAAACTGTATAACTGTCTACCAGAAACAATAAATTTCTTCAATATTAGTAATATAACTTTTTCGTAATTCAACAGACCTGTTACGATTCAAGTAAATGCTGATTATACTTGATTCACGTATTCTTTTTATTTTGAAGTACTGTGGTCCAGAAAAATGAATCGCAGAAGTAAAAAAAAAATAAAAAAAAAATAAAAGGAAATCCTAAATTTTGTCAGGTCTCTTTATGAAAGGAGTGACCGTCTGAATGTGTGGTCTACAGTTTTACATTTCTGAAGTTTTTTACTGACTTGCTTCTTCCCATGGTACATATTAGTCGTTATAGCTCAAGATCCCAGAGCCCCCAGACTTACGTCATTTTAGCAAAGCTGAAATTTTGAGGATGAGTAGAGTAATATGTAGTTAAGAACGTATGCGTACTCGCCAGCATGGAAGTGGGGCCCTTTCAGAGGTAGCGGGTACTAAAGGGCCCAAAAAATCTTGCAAACCTACGTCATTTTAGCAAAGCTGGTTTTTATATATGTTTTATAGGATATTGTTAAAAACCAACATTCATTATTGCCAGACACTTCCTGTGGGCCATTACTTGAGCCAGACTCTTTAAAGGTCGTAAAAAAAGGAGGTAAACTACGTCATACTAGCAAGCCTGAATTTTATATATGTTGCTCGGGGTACTATTTCAAGACATTTTGTAAGCAGCCAGACCAACTCGATGGGCCAAAGTTCCTGCCAAACACGATAAATGTTCCGTTCTGAATATGAGCGCGTGGCCAGTATTCATGCGCATGAGCACGAGTGAGAGCATTAGTTGGCTTTGTAAGTCAGCTGTATTTTGGTTCTTCATTTGTCTTTATGATTTTTTTTACATTGATCCAATAATATTTCAATGCCAAATTATAAAATTAATTATGAACCAAACAATTATGCAAAATAAACTTCAAACGGTTGGATGGTTTAATATATCTCGGTTTTAAATACAAATTTAATGAAAAATTAATATTAAAATTATATTATGAACAATTAATCTTCATTGTCATCACTGTCCACACTTTCTGCTTCCTCATCAAGCCCATCTTCGATCTGAATATCAAATTCATCAATATCATATTCATTGTTATTTAATTCCCCTGTAAAAACAAATAAATTAGTTATGTTGCGAATATCTACAAATTCATGAAAATAATATGAAGTGAAAGTATAATACCTAATTCAGTTTGAAGTGACTCGCTGACAAAACTTGGCAACTGATCACCATCGAACCATTTAAAATTATACTGGTTGTCTTCCAGTAGCCACCCATTATTCTCAGGACTGAAAGTGGTTGGATGTTTCATATGAGCATTACTCCAGATACTTGCAATATAATGTGCTCGACGGAATTGTTGGAGTAGTTCTCTTTTGCATGGTGGCAGATTACTTGCATCGAAGTTTCTCATACTTTTACGGTTGAATTCTTCATTTATATTGGAAACTGCATATGTATTAATAAAAAGCTGAAGCCGAGCAGCATCCACATCATCCATCCCCGCAACATTGTAAACATCACAGATGAATTTTTGTATTGTATTGAATACATTTTGTTTTATATCTTTACTGCTAAATAATTCAAGCTCGCCGAAGTTTAGAAAAGCTTGTTGATACTCCTGATGTTTTTTTAATATTTTGATGGTCTTTGTTTTCCTCTCTTGAAGAAAGCAGGATTGTAATCACATCCTGTGAGAGCGTGAAATCCTGGTAAGCTTCTACACAAAGATTGTCCTAAGTGTTCATAGATCTTGGTCAAATCAATATATCTTTGGTTGTTTCCAGTTCCAGTAAGTATCCAAATGTGTGAAATATCATCTTTCAGATGATGCATATTACCAAGCATTATCGCTGCAACATCAGTATCAGAACATCTGATTACAATGTTTGCATGGGAATCGATATTACATACGTGGTAAATAATTTTTGTGTCAGCTTCTTCATGCTCTGGACACGATAAACTTTCATCAATACTAGTCACAACTGTGTTATTAGTGACACTAAAGAATGAAATTGCCTGAAATTAATTTTAATCAGTTTATTACCAATGAATGGTACCATCTCATCAGTGGCCCAATGTAAAATAAAAAAATCTACGAGTGCCTGTTTAAAAAGTGAATTTTTCAACTCTTTCCCAAAATCAGCAGGTCGAACGGTTGATTGGGTCCAGTTATAGCAAAATCAAGTTGAGTACATTCATTTCGTAGAGATCTTTCATAATCCTTGATTGAAGGAGTAAAATACTGATCAAAAATAACGTCAGTTCTTGTCGCATTTAATTGTGTTACCAATTGTAACATTTTCTTTGAAATATTTCCAAATGTTTTAGGAATATCTTTCATGGTATGTAGCACAAAAAAAAAACACATCAATTACTGAAACATCTATGAACGGTGGTAGATGATGTTCAATGTCTCTATCTATAGATTTCATCAAAGCAGATTTTTGTGTTTTACAAATATCACCATCAAAATGACACATGGATAAAGGCACTGAAGTTATAGGATAAGATAAAATTTTTGCAATATCGACTTTATGATCAACAGATATACCAAGAATACGTCCAAATAAATCTCTTTGAATACGCACTTCCTGTACTTTACCACCAACTTTTGTTTTTGTTTTTGAATAATCTTGAGAAAAGTTTTCTAACGGTGTCTTTTTTATACTCTTCTCAAACCTACCAATAGCTGCTTCACATTCTGCAATGAAGGTTTTACGTTTAGTATCTCCATTTTCTTCAATATTAAGGAGAAATTTTTCAACTGTATCTGATGCTGCTTTACCAAATGAAATATTTACTAAGAGATTTTTAGGTACTCCTGCGTCAAATGGGTTAATAAACTGATCAAATGTATTAACAAATTTTTGTAATTGCCTGATGCTATTTTTAATATTATGATTGTTTAAGTCTGCTGTAACATCTTGTTCTTTTTGCAAATCTAACTCTTCATAAACATAACTTATAACTGTTGACCTTAAATCATGACTTCGGGCCCATCGTTGCCGCGCTGAGATGGAATTTGTAAATTGCGTTATACCTGAAAGATTGTAATTTTTTAAAGTTTGCTACATTTAATATTAATTTATACCAAACTATGATAATAAAAATATTAAAGTTCTAGGCTAATTTATTTTTACTATATGGCCAAATAAATAATTGAAATAAATTTAATTAAAGCTTGATTTTCAATTGATGATGTGAATTATTAAAAAAAACGGTTTTGTTTTGTTATAAATTGAAATGAAGTTAATTACTATTTTTCGATTAATTAGTTGAAATAATAATTTTTTTAATGAAGTTACGAATTAATTAAATCATGTTGTTTTCAGTACTGAATACCTGTAAGTCTCTTGGCAGCATCTGCATTGATTGTTTGCTCCAAAACTAAGACAATTGGCTGTCTTGAAAAAGGTTTATTGGTTCTTTGAATGCTAAAGCAACCTTTTTGAAATTCTTCAAACAAATCAGGATGAGTTTTGGCGACGTTTACTAGATTAGCATGGTACTTAACTGCCCATCGAGCATAATTTTGCTGGTTGCATATGAAGAATAAGTTAGTGATTTTTGGTAATACAAATTTAAATATTTCAAAATCTCCTGTGCGGATGCTTCTTGACAAAGTTAGATAATAATGTACAAGGTTTATGTAGATTAAATAAAACTGCGGTGTCTTACCAAACTCGCCATTAAGAGTTTGCTGCTTGTAAATACTATAGTCATTTAATAGTTCATTAAGTTCTTCATTTTCTATTTTAAATGACGATTTTGGACAGGTTCCCAGTCGTGAGACTTCCTCTATCATTATATCTGTGAATACTATATTTTTAATTTCCAAAAATTTTTTGAAGTGTAAAATTTCCAATCCCACTGTCATCAAAGGATGAAGTCTCTTACACCTGTTAAAATGCATTCCTTCAAGAAATCCACTTAACGAGCCCATTGCAAGCAAATTACTTTGGACCATAACACTAGATAAGCCACAGTCAATAATAACTTTGCCCAAAGCTTTAAAATAAGCCATCATAATATGAAAAGGTCCTAAATGAATGAATAAATTATCAAATGTAGGCTTATCGGTAGCTTGAATTTGTAAGGCTACTTTCGCAATCGCGAGATCATAAGTGACTTGAATAGAAGATTGTTTTACATCTTGACAAATTTTCTGACTTTGTTTCATAGTCTCCAGAACTATTGATGGATTCGTTGGTGATGAATTGATGGGGGTCACATAAGAAATTATTTGTTTTGTATTATAGTCACTTATTAAACTATTGAAACCAACTCACAATGGAACATTTGGTATATGTAATGCATGGCTAACCATCCAAATTGTGTCTATTGCATCATATAATTTTAAATTTACAGGTTGTGAATTTTCAGATTCATGTACTGACAACTGCAAATCATCTGTCATCCTTGGTTTCTTAGGGTAAGCAACTTCATCTAAAGATATAGCTTCAAAAGTTCTCCGTCTTCTTTTCTTCGTATTCAAGGTTTCTCCATCATTGGGAATGAGGAAATTTGTTATTTCTGATACATTTGGAATTTTAAAATCAAGATTTTGGTAGATAATGCCAACAGTATCATGCAAGGTATCCTTACCACTTCTTGTTTCTACGAACCTATCAAAATTGTCGTAGGCAACACCAGTACAGAGATTTGGAATTTTTTTTAACTGTTGCAGGACATAAACTTGATTTTTGAATAGAAGTGTATGTTGCTTCTGTTTCCAGCTCTTCTATTCCCGGATAACTTATGCAATGCCCATATCTATGAATAATATCAATAATTTTTCTACTACTGTTAAACTTTTTAATGTTATTCCTAGAATAATATGTTTTGACGTTTTCACTTTTCCATTGTTTATTCCATATACGATATCTTCACAATAAGATCGCACTTGACGAATACATTTAAATTATTTCTTCGTTTTCGATTACTACCGGCAATCAGAGTAAAGTAAAAGTCTAACAAATCTTGTTGCACTGACACTTCTCCTTCCTTTAAATCTTGTGTTGATATAGTTTCAGGTAATTTTTTCTTTCAATGTGCAAAATTGATTTTCTTAACAGCAACGCAGCTTTTTGCAAAATGTCTTCGTCCTTTAAATTTTCAAATGATTGGTCATCAATGGTTGTTAAATGTTTTGGGGCTAATAATTTTTTATTTTGAATGAAAAAAATTTAATTTCTTTGCTAAATGCTTTAAGTATCTTATCTTCTAAATGCTGTGGTGTAAAATTCACTGTAATTTTTTCAGCATTTTCTTC
The DNA here is from genome assembly GCA_031002005.1 of Vandiemenella viatica. NCBI lineage: Eukaryota > Metazoa > Arthropoda > Insecta > Orthoptera > Morabidae > Vandiemenella > Vandiemenella viatica. The sequence goes on along the minus strand of JARYHS010008871.1, from coordinate 24,378 downwards.
TTCAATTCTTTCTAAAAAGTCGATGTAATATCTGTGAAGATAAGTCAAAAAATAACATCGTCCTTTTTCGATGACATTTTCTTGAATAAAAGCACTTATTTCATCAAAAGCCATTTGATGACACTGACGCAGATCATGCCAAATACCTTTAGTTGTTTTTTTACTGAACAATGATATTTTGTTAGCAAAGTCCACTTGACAAATATGATGATAGTAAATATTTGAATGAGAAAGATTTACTATCTTGTTAAATAAGTGTGGATAATTTTCATGTCCTCGTGATATGTTTGATAAAAAAAATTTCTTTTTCAGTTGAATGTAAAGGCTGTCTTTTTGAATGATGTTTCTTGGTCACAAAATAAGCATACAATATTTTTACATTCAATACTTACATCTCAGTATTACTTTCAGATATAATGTTAACATTTTTTAATGGAGCACAATTTTCTTGAGAAAATGATGTTGCCTGTTCGATCGGTTCAGGTATTCTAATCTGGTGAGGTATAAGAATAGCTGCTGCAAATGAAGACTGTGAAAAACATGACAGTGGTTCAATAGATTGTCTATTAAGGTTAGGTATCGATGAATACGTTGCACATAGGTCCTCTGTAGCATTTGATGATTTCTTTTTTGGAGCAGGCTTTGTTGTAGATTTGGATTTGTAATATTTTTTCATCAATCCTGTAAATGACTTATAACATTCTCTATGATAACCACTTTCAAATAATTCAACTGGAAAAACAACATCTTTAAATTTCAGATTATGATCCTTTCTAAGTCTTAAAATTTGTTGGCACTTTGTTAACGTCTCTTCAGTAAACAATATTAAATACTCATTAGAATTGTTACAAAAAACACAATTTAATAACTCTGCCATGATATATTTTTAAACACTGCAATTATTTAAATTTTTATTTCACTCACTCGAAATGTCAACTTAATAGCAGAAGCATGACCAGAGACTGAAAAAAACGTTACACACAAATATATTCACAGGGTACACCATGAGTATAGGACACAAAGATATCTCACTCGCGCTCATGCGCATGAATACTGGTCTCGCGCTCATATTCAGAACGGAACATTTATCGTGTCTGGCAGGAACTTTGGCCCATCGGATTGGTCTGGCTGCTTACAAAATGTCCTGAAATAGTACCCCGAGCAACACATATAAAATTCAGGCTTGCTAGTATGACGTACTTTACCTCCTTTTTTTACGACCTTTAAAGCGTCTGGCTCAAGTAATTGCCCACAGGAAGTGTCTGGCAATAATGAATGTTGGTTTTTAACAATATCCTAGTAAAACATATATAAAAACCAGCTTTGCTAAAATGACGTAGGTTTGCAAGATTTTTTGGGCCCTTTAGTACCCGCTACCTCTGAAAGGGCCCCACTTCCATGCTGGCGAGTACGCATACGTTCTTAACTACATATTACTCTACTCATCCTCAAAATTTCAGCTTTGCTAAAATGACGTAGTGTAGCATATTTCAATAATTTCGTAGTTAATATTCTAGTGAGTGTAAGCCAGTCTCGGTGAGCTACAAGCCTGGGCGGACGTGGAACATGAGAGCGCGTTTGCAGAATCTGAACCCTTCCTGCAAGGCCACAGAGGCAAGCAGTTTTGACTGTGAGAAACAAGGTTCGAAATGTTCTGGTACCTTCTAGAAAGACGCCTCCAACTGGCCAATTAAACTTTGCATCCACAGCGCGTGATGTGAACTGGCCAATGGGAGACAGTCACCCCACCCTTAAGCGACAGTAGAGTGACGCGTTCTGTACCCGTCCTCTGCGCAGTTTCATTTTGAAGATCATGCCGTAAACTTGCCAATTTTTATGAAGCCAATGACTTAGGCAGTGTTAGAAATTACACCACCAGCTCCACCCTTCGTATGCTCACGAGGCGAGGCTTGTACCAACCCTCCCACTATTTTATTCAGCCATTCGGCTATAGTAAGGAAACACATTTCACTTCTATGCATATTAAGATGTACCATTCAACTGTATCAATCCACTTATCTCTCCGAAGAATTCAAGAATAAATGCCTGTTCATAACATCTCGGAAGTTATTTACAACAATACCTCACGTCAGTAGTTAGAGTGATTATTTTAGTGCTTTCCAGCCCGTACTTGCAGACGCCAACGGGAAGAACCAGAAGTTGACGGCGAGCAGGCTGGACGAACTTACGTGCACGCAGGGGTAAGTCGAAGGTAATTCTTCGCTCGGCCATTACCACGCGACAGTACCCCAGTATAAAGTTGGTGTCAGTGTGTGTGGCGTGCCTAACCATTCTAACATCGACGTCATCATTACTGTTATTATTTTGGAGTCTACTCCACTTAGCATAGCAGAGAAAACAACAATTTTCTCTCGCTATAGTAAATCTTCTGAGGAATACTAAGCTACGAAGGGTTGGTGGTGTTAAGTGGAATAAGGACGCAAGAAGGAGGAGCCAAAACGGACGCAGAATTCGGCAGCGCGGAGTTCACGCAGCAGCGAGCACGGAGCAGACGCTAGGAGGCAGGGCGGTCGCGGATCGACTTGGCTACAATCGACGGAGCAGACGGCGCGGAGTTTGAAAGCAGCGACGGCAGAATCACCAGAAAAGTGAGTACAGTGAGAAAATTCAGTGTGTAAAAAGTGTCAATCATGTCGCAAGGTGCATCACCGAGTGTAGGAAGTGTGCCGGAAGATAGTGGTGTAAAAATTACGGTCACTGAGGCTCTTAAATTAATTCCATCCTCGATGGAAATAAGAGTGAATTAAGTTCTTTCATCGACAATGTGTCCACAGCATTTTCCCTTGTACCTAAGGAAGAACATGATGTATTACTTAAATTTGTAAAATCTAAAATAGTTGGCACAGCTCGCTCGAAATTGATTGTCCGAGAGCAGACGAAAGATTGGCCATCAGTAAGAGATATTTTAATTGAAAATTATGGCGAAAAGAGATCACTAGATTTTTATGCTTATCAGCTGTTAAACAGAGAATCAATAGCAGATTGGGCGTCAAAAATAGATAAATTGTCACATGATTTCAGGCAGGCTGCAAGCCTTGAGATGGACGAACCAGATGTTAAGGGCAGTCTAGCTTTAATAGATAAGTTGAGTAGGGCTACCTATATACAGGGTTTGCAAAATGAACGCATTCAGACAGTAGTCAGGGTTCAAAGATAACACTTCCTGAGGCCGTGGATTTATCTTTGGTTGAAGAGTCAGCAATTTTGTCACATAAAGAGAAATCCTTACATGCGAGGGCTGAAATGAAGCCAGTGCATTGTAGGAATAATGGTAGTTCCTTTAAGAAATGTAATTTATGTGGGAAAATCGGTCACATCAGCAGAGAATGTCGAAGTTCGACTGTCTGTCAGTTGTGCCAACAATTTGGACACCATGCCAGAAATTGTAGAAATAAGCCAGCTTTCAGAGGGGTCCATTATATCACATGTAGTTATTGTAAAATTCCAGGTCATTCCGTATCCGATGTCGGAGCAAAGGAAACAGGTGCTCCAAATGTAAAAAAAGTAGGACATTTCCCATCAAAATGCAGAAGCAAATTTAATAACAAACAGGAAAACTCCAGTCGAGTGTAAATGCTGACAACCTCGTTTGCACTCGGGATTATGGACGAGTCTATACTGTAGGTTGTCGATATGTAAACGATTTTATTAAATTGTCATGTCCAGATATCCAAAATAGTGCTATCAGGTGTCTCTTAGATTCGGGCTCACAGGTCAGCTTAGTCAGCAAATCTATCTTAAAGGAAGATATGTACATCAATAAAAATGAGGTCATTCAAATTAAGGGTATTGCTTCTCAACTTATGAGAACATACGGTACGGTGAAATTGAAACTGTATTTGAGGAACAACATTTACATTACTCATAAATTCCATGTAGTTTCTGGAGCCGTGGATATAACCGAACACGGGTTAATTGGTCGTGATTTTCTAATACAACACAGAGCTGTCATAAATTATAGAACAAAGGCGGTTTATCTAAAAGGTCATTTTGTGCCAATGTTGACAAAACGTGAAGGGAATCACACATTAACTAAGCGAACAAGAGCAGTATACACCAGAAATCAACACACATGTTTCCATGACAACCGGAAGTATCAGACAGGGAAGTTTCAGTTCAGCCATAGACAGGGTAGGAACCAAGGACCGCAGCAGAACAATCAACATTATAGGTCAGACCAAAACTTACACAAGGGTCATGCACAACAACCAAACACAGGTAGAGCACATGCAAAGGATTGCTTGCGAGTGGAAGAGATAGGAAACAGATGCATTACTCAACAGCACGATCCAGTGTTCAATGGGAGAAACAGTGAAGCCGACGGGGAAGTACCAACTAACCAGCAGTCAGATAGCCATCAGAAACATTGTACAATCCAGTCGAACGCATTAGCCAAAGATCCAGAAGATAGTTTAATTAAATTAGGTCCGAGAGAAGAAAGGATTTTACGCATTAAGGTTCAAGGAAAGCGAAACACAGAGGCAGTGATCAGTAAACAGGAATTAATAAAAGGTGTTCATGTACCAGAATCTCTAGTTACAGTCAGAAATGGAGAATGCATTATTCCTATTCTAAACACACGAGAGGAAGAAGTTGAATTTTTCTATGCGCCTTTAGAAGCACAGCCAAGGCCTAATCTGTCAGACGCGTCAGCAACAGCTGAGTACACGTCACATGTGCGCGCAGCTAGTAAACAAACGAGTCAGGTTTCAAAACACACACCTCCAGCGCGACCACGTGTTAGTCTTTTAAAGGACAACTTGCGATTAGACCACTTGAATGCAGAAGAGAAACAGGTCATTTCTGAATTATGCTTGCTATATAACGATATTTTCTTCCTCCCTGGGGATAAATTAACACATACAGATACAGTGAAACACGAAATTAAATTAAAGCCAGAAGCTATGGGGAAAGTTATTAATTCTAGATCTTACCGAATACCAGAGGCTCTGAAACCAGCTTTAGATGAAGAGATAGATCATATGTTGGAACAGGGTATAATTAAACACTCTGATAGTGAGTGGAACTTTCCTATACTTCTTATACCCAAACGTGCAGATGCTAGTGGTAAACAAAAGTACCGACTTGTCGTAGACTTCAGAAAATTGAATGAGATGACTGTAGGGACTACATTTCCCATTCCATTGATATCTGAGATCCTAGACTCCTTAGGGAAGGCCAAATATTTTACAACCCTTGATCTAGCGAAAGGCTACCATCAAATTTTGATAGATGAAAAAGATCAACATATGACGGCTTTTAGCACTAATAAGGGCCATTTTTGTTACGTCACTATGCCCATGGGGTTAAGCTCAGCCCCTAGTACCTTCCAGCATTTGATGAATTTGGTTTTATCGGGTATTAATGGTGAAAAAGCTCTAGTGTACCTGGATGATTTATTGGTCTATAGTACCAGTTTAGAGGAACACAGAGATCGGTTGATGGATGTATTTGAGAGATTGCGACACCATAACTTGAAGCTTCAGTCAGATAAATGTGAGTTCTTAAGACGTGATTTGATATACCTAGGTCATAGACTAACTGCTGAGGGGGTATCCCCAGATCCCGCGAAAACAGAAAAGGTGAAAAACTATCCCAGACCAGAAACGACAAAGCAGCTCAAAACCTTTCTGGGTTTCACAGGGTATTACCGTAGGTTTATTGAGAACTATAGTAAGATTGCGAAGCCTCTATACGAGCTATTAAAGAAGGAAGTGGCATTTGAATGGAATCCAAAAGCCGAACAAGCTTTTCAAACCCTTAAAGAGAAGCTAACATCCCCTCCTCTCCTAAAATATCCAAATTTTGACGAAGAATTCGTAATTACCACAGATGCCAGTGGTCAAGCGATAGGTGCTATCTTATCTCAGGGTCCAATCGGTAGAGATAAGCCAATAGCATTCGCTTCGCGAACTTTGAGTAAGGCAGAACAAAATTACAGTGTCAGCGAAAAAGAACTTTTATCTTGTGTCTGGGCAGTCAAAACGTTTCGACCTTATGTGTTTGGAAGACGTTTCAAGCTAGTAACTGACCATAAACCGTTGACGTGGCTTTTTAGTGTGAAGGAACCATCCTCCCGGTTACTCAAGTTCAGATTAAAACTCGAAGGTTATCAGTATGAAATAGTTTACAAAAAGGGAACGTCTAATTCAAATGCAGATGCTCTCAGTAGAATCAGGGAAATACGAGCCAACACTGAAACATCAAATGAGGAGATAGAACCGAATGACGTAATGGAAACTTCCGAAAATGCAGTGGCTACTCCAACAACAACACAAACAGTAGAAGCACAGACACAAACAACAGCTGAAGAGTTTCCCGCAATTGACGAAGAGGAAAAACGAGCCATTTTGCATCAATTGCATGATGCGCCTCTTGGAGGCCATGTCGGGATTAATCGAACGTTAGAAGAATTAAAAAGTACATACAGTGGCCAGGAATGGACCAAGACGTTAGGGACTACATTAGGCAATGTCCTAGCTGCCAGAAAAACAAATTGACCCAACCGCACGTCAAAATGCCTTTAGAAATCACTAGAACACCAGAATATATTTTCGAAAAGTGCGCCGTTGATGTGGTTGGCCCGTTGCCCCTTTCAAACCAGGGCAATAAATACATCCTGACCTTCCAAGACGAACTATCGAAATTCTTAGCAGCTATACCCATTCCAAGACAGGATTCTGATACAATAGCAAGGTCGTTAGTGCATGAAATCATCCTAAAATACGGTTCTCCACAATTTTTATTATCCGACTGTGGGGCTAGCTTTCTTAGTGATACTTTGCAGAGAGTATGTAAGTTACTCAGGATCGAGAAGATTCAGACTACGGCTTGGCATCCCGGAATCGAACGGGGCTCTTGAAAGAAGTCACAGGACGCTTACAGAGTACTTAAGGCACTATATCGATAAGGATCAGTCAAACTGGGATGAATGGGTTCCCTATGGAACATTTGTTTATAATACAACTACCCATACTGCCACCGGTTACACACCATTCGAACTTCTCTTTGGGCGTGTAGCAAATATTCCAGGTATCTTGCAGAAGGATCCCATAGAAACCATCTATTCTTATGATGACTACGCGGACGAGTTAAAAGCCAGATTGCAAAGTTTACATCAAAGAGCTAGGGAGATAAATAAACAGTGTAAAATTAAAAACAAAGAGTATTACGACAAGGATCAAAACCCGAAGGAATTCAAAGTAGGAGATAAAGTATTGCTTAAGGACGAGAGTGTGAGACGCGGACGAAGCCTTAAACTGGACACACAATTTAGAGGTCCTTACAAAATTATAGAAGTACAATTACCCAATGTTACTCTACAGATAGGACGATACAAGAAGGTAAAGGTGCATGCAAACAGGTTAAAACCTTATATCTGAGCACATATACACATGTAATTATAATACCTACTCTTAGAGCACTATACACTACATAGGATTAGCCGAAAACCCGGTTCAGTTACGTCAAATAGCGCAGAAACAGCGTTAGAATGAAGTTGGATAGGCACCACGTGTTGTTTGTCAACAAAAACGCACATGGAGGGCGAGCCTCCTGTGACGTAGCTGATAGCGCGAGGAATTACAAATGGCGGCGCGATAAGAGAGCGCCTTGCCCACCCACACAAGGCCGTTCTACAGCTGAAATGGTAGCGCGCCCACACGCGCTTGATATCAGCCACGCACTCAGGTGTCACGGCAGCAGCTCTTTAACACGCCGGACGAATGCATTAGGCGCGTAATAAATTACACATAGAATTATGCATAATATTTTCCATACCAGTCATTTGTTTATAACTAAAAATGATTTTATTTTGCAGAGAGAAACACTAGTATTAAACGCTATAAGTTTTGTATTTATTTCTTACAGATGAACGTGATCCTAGGTACCTTGTTATTGCTGCAACTGAGTGTGGCATCCCAAGATTTTCAGATTGAGAAATATCAGCATTCACCCGGTCTGTACTACGATTTTAGGCAGCAAGTCCAGCTGTCATCTGTGACGTGGCGCATCATTAGTTATGTCGATCTCGGTGAACTTCAAACCAAATTTGCGGAAGTGGAGCATTACGCGACGAGATCAATTGCTTTCTGTAAAAATAAATTAGCTGAACTCAATGTATCCATAGATGAATGTAATGAGATGGCAAAAGAATTATTATGGCATATTGATCAAGTGAAATACTCTCAAAGGTTAATAGGGCAAATAACACAGCATCAAGCAACGCGTAGGAAACGAGGAGCGATTAATTTTGTTGGTGATATTTGTAAAATTTTATTTGGGTTGGCTACAGACTCAGAAGTTCAATATTTCCGATCAAAAATAGACATTGCTGAAAAGGAACAACGAACGTTACTAAAACTCAGTAAAGAACAACTTACAGTAGTTAAAACCGTCTTAGCAGGGTTCAATCACACCTTAGCAGGCGTGAGCCGAAATCAGATAGTACTACTAGAAGGGATGCGAAAGATGCAGAGATACGCGGAAAGTTATGCGAATCATACCGATAAAGCCATACGCCAATTGTCTGTTTTAGTATCTGTCAATGAGCATCTAGTTCGTGCCATTGCTATTATACAAGGTTTGCAGAGGGAATACGATCTCTTAGTAAGTGCGATCGTAAATTCTCAAAAGGGGTTATTGCAGCCACATTTTATTAATCCAGTTCAAATTGTCCAATACTTGGAATTAATAAGGAATGATATAGGGGATAAAAAGTTCCCAGTTTCTCTGAAGGAGGAAAATGGCTATCTTCTTTTGAAAATCATTACAATCGATGTTTTCATGTCACAGAATATTCTTAGTTATATTTTGAATGTGCCATTATTAGAAAGCAATCATTTTAATCTATATAAAATGTTGCCTTTGCCTATAAATCTTGATTACTAATGGTCATTACTTGTATTTACAACCTGATCATTCATATATTCTAATTGATCACTCTAAACGTTTGTATGCAAAACTGGATCAAGACCAATTAGATTGTAAACAACTGACGTCAGACTCCAGTATTTGTAAACAGAACTTTGTATTACAAACTACTTATGAAAACTCACCGTGTGAGGTTCGACTCCTGCAACCATTAGGATCAATCCCTAATGATTGCGTAAAGAAAATAGCAGTACTTAATGACAGTGTTTGGACGGCCATTAGCCGAAACGAATGGTTATTTGTAGTACCTCATGAAGAGAGTGTAACAATATTATGCAATAATGAACCTCCCACGGATGTCACCTTTAAAGGTACTGGAAAGTTAACATTCTTTGGCAAATGTAAAGGTTACGCTAATACGATAATGATTCAGTCAGAGCAATATATAAGAACCAATGTAACTACTCATGATGTAATACCTAATTTTAAGCTTAGACTTGGATTGTTGTACATTAAATCAAGACAAGCATAATCTTTCAGAGTTAAGGTTAGCATGGAAATTAGAGCCAGTAATACGACACCTAGACGACCTCAAGGTCGCTGGACATAAAATACAAGAATTGGAAGATGAAATTGAGAGACAGGAGCAAAACAAATCTAATGACTTTTATATGTCAAGATATTCTGTAATCTCTTATGTATGTACCACTGTAATAATTTTTATTGTATTATTTTGCCTATGTCGACATTGTAAATGTCTTAGAGATTGTTCTAAGTATGTATTTCGCACTACAAATTGTTACGAAGTGTTAAAAGTAACGCCTAAGTACTAGTAATGCCTAAGTGTTAAGATGGTGCAATAGGTAGTAAAGGAAGCCAACAGTGAACGCGTGTGAGGGCAAGGTTGCGTCAGACAGAGGGCCGCGTAGCGCGTGGGTGATGAAACCCGGGCGTAAGCTTCTAGAAGGACGCGCGGGGCAGCGGAGTGCGTAACGCGCTGCTATAAAAAAAAGAGCCCGCCGCAGCAGGAGGGGGACTACTTCTCAGAGGTCTTTCAGTCCTCGGCAGCCAGCGAGTGAGCCAGCCAGTACACAACACAGCGGAGAAGACAACGTGTACATCTGTTACTGTAGTCGCCGTTGTAGTTGTTCAGCTTCTTCAGAGTTTAGGGATCTTGGTAGATGACAGACCAGCAGATAGAGGGACCTGAGCTCGTTACTCCACAGGGGAATTATGTACCCTTCAGATTTCTCATACTGTTAGCCTTGTGGTACCAGTATAGCATGGCAACCGGGGAATTTCCAGAGGAACCTGCGATTATGATATTTCCAGAATCTGATGATTCTGATGAGGACTAGGATATCCCTACTGCTGATTTGAATATTTTCTTAGGGAGATTGTCGGCTTCGTGAGTCACAAGTGTGTTCATCATAACCTCTTGTGTTCTTAAATTTATTTCTCCTGAACTTTTCCTATCCGAGTTCCCGAATTGTAAAAATCGATACCCACTTGTTTCAGCTTCTGAGTCTTTACAGCTCTCTGTTGCACAACAGGACACAACAAAATGAGTGTTGTGGTAGGGTTTGTGTTCAAACTACAGTACTAAATCAAACAGACGCCTCACAAGTGAGAACCATTAGACCTCGACGACCTATTCGTCGCAGTATTGAAGTGCCAACTGATGACGAAGAAGAAATGGTAGTATTTCAACGTAATCCTTCTGTGTTAAGTAGCAATGTAGAGAAACCAGAACCAAGTTCTAGAGACACCAAATCAGCTAGACGCTAGAACTATTTTACTTATGGGTTTTAAACACTTAGTTGATAGAGAGAACACACTAAATATTGTTTGCTTACTAGTATTAGACAGTTCAAAGATAGACTAGATGAAAGCTATTACTACAAAACCTTAGTAGAATTTATAATTAATTAATTAGGATATAAATATGATATCTATTGTGTACGCCTATTAGAATGCTGGGAGAATTTGCCGAAACACAAGGCTTCTGCAAATTCTTTCCCTGCAGGGAGGTGTAGCATATTTCAATAATTTCGTAGTTAATATTCTAGTGAGTGTAAGCCAGTCTCGGTGAGCTACAAGCCTGGGCGGACGTGGAACATGAGAGCGCGTTTGCAGAATCTGAACCCTTCCTGCAAGGCCACAGAGGCAAGCAGTTTTGACTGTGAGAAACAAGGTTCGAAATGTTCTGGTACCTTCTAGAAAGACGCCTCCAACTGGCCAATTACACTTTGCATCCACAGCGCGTGATGTGAACTGGCCAATGGGAGACAGTCACCCCACCCTTAAGCGACAGTAGAGTGACGCGTTCTGTACCCGTCATTTTGAAGATCATGCCGTAAACTTGCCAATTTTATGAAGCCAATGACTTAGGCAGTGTTAGAAATTACACCACCAGCTCCACCCTTCGTATGCTCACGAGGCGAGGCTTGTACCAACCCTCCCACTATTTTATTCAGCCATTCGGCTATAGTAAGGAAACACATTTCACTTCTATGCATATTAAGATGTACAATTCAACTGTATCAATCCACTTATCTCTCCGAAGAATTCGAGAATAAATGCCTGTTCATAACACCTCGGAAGTTATTTACAACAATACCTCACGTCAGTAGTTAGAGTGATTATTTTAGTGCTTTCCAGCCCGTACTTGCAGACGCCAACGGGAAGAACCAGAAGTTGACGGCGAGCAGGCTGGACGAACTTATGTGCACGCAGGGGTAAGTCGAAGGTAATTCTTCGCTCGGCCATTACCACGCGACAGTAGGTCTGGGGGCTCTGGGATCTTGGACTATTAGCTACTTCTGCAGATGTTGATCAGCAACATTAGCTCTAAAAATTTGGAAACACCATGCAAATTGATGCGGTAGTTTATGCGTTATTAGAGATCAAGCCTCACTACAAACGCAGCTTGCTTACAGATTTATAATAGTATAGATTCCTCGATAGTTATCACATGAATTCCTATCTCCCTTCTTAAAAAGTGAAATAACTTTTGCCTTCCTCCATTCTTCTCGGATGGTTCTCTTTTTCCAACACATATTAATCAAGTGTAAATATCTAAATTTCAGAATCATTCCCCCATACTTAATCAATTCTAAATTAATTGTATCTAGTCCAGGAGCTTTTCTATTTTTAAATGATTTTAGTGCTGCATCAACCTCCTCTATGTCTATAGGATCTATTTCTTTAGTATCCACATGGTCCATTCCTATTTTCTCTTCTTCTTTATAATTACTATTGTACCATAATGTTCTGTAGTGTTTTACCCATGCCTCTTCTTCAATTACATTTATATTAGCACTTTCCTTTTCATCCTTGTTGAGATGTTTCATAAGTTTATAAGCCATCTCTTGTATACCATGGACATCATCTTCTATTGAACTGATTAATCTATCCCATCCCTCTTCTTTCAACTTCTTTGTTATTGTCTTAACAATATTTCTTCTTCTTTTATATTCATTTTCATTTTCTAGGGTTCGATCCTGTATCATTTTTAGATAAGCCTTTTGCTTTTGTTTGACGGCTTCTGCAATTTCTTCGTTCCACATTTTAAGTCCAGTTTTTCTTCTAAATTTCTTTTCTTGCCAATGGCTTCATATGCTGCTTTCAGTATTGATGAAGCTATAGTTTCCCATTCTTTATTGATGTCATTATTTGTTGGGTTTTCCAGTAAGCGCTGTTGTAATCGGCTTTGATATAGATGTTTTATTCCTTCATCTTTTAAAAGGTAGGTCTTAAAAACTTCTTGATTTTGTTGTAAGTTTTTATTCATTCTTTTCCTCCATTTAGCAAGTATTCTTATTTTTGATATAACGAGATAGTGATCTGTATACATATCACTACCTCTATGTACACTGGTGTCTACTACATCTGGACCTAATTTTTTATTAACCATTACATAGTCAATGATAGACCTTTGTCCTCTTGCCGTCCATGTAAATTTATGGATATCTTTTTTTGTAAAGAATGTATTTGTAATCTTTAACTGGTTGAAGGACGCAAATTCTCTCAGTAGTTTCCCATTTTCATTTAATGTGTATTCACCTCTGTTCCCCATTACCTCAGGAATTGGACTATTTCCTACGCGAGCATTAAAATCGCCAGCCAGTATTAGGAAATCACTTTTATTAATTCTGACTATCACCACTTGAAGCTGTTCATAAAATTGTTCAGATTCTTCTCGTTTGTTTTCTTCTGGGGCATATATGGCGATCAAGGTTAGGTTGCCTCTCTCTACTTTCAATCTTAGAGTCAGAATCCTTGCACTTATCATATTTTAACTGACAATTTTATTTTTCCATTTCATATCCACTAATATTGCCACTCCTACTGCAGCTCTTTTCTCTCGTGCCACTCCACTGTAGATCATTGTATATTTATCTATTTCTTCTGTTCCCTTCAATTTCTTTTTTGTTTCTGTAATTACAGCAATATTGATCCCCTTTCTAGTTAACTCCCTGTCCAGATCATATTCTTTATTATTTATTCCTCTCACATTCCACGTTCCTATTTTCAAATTGTCTTTGGTTCCTAATCGTTTGTCCTTTGACCCTGCCTTTGTTGTCCTCATAAGATCCATCCGGCTTTCCTTACTTTGAGGTTTATGAGTAAATATCTTTTTATGTGGAAGGTATACCAGCCCTTCGCACAACCCCCATCCTGGAGGGGGGTTTAATTTCAGGGTGTTCCTTCCCTTAGCCCTGAATGTCCCAGTTTTAAGGCGCTAGGGGGCTCGCCTTCCATCCTCTCCCGTTAGCTACACTCAAAAAGTGCATTGCCCAGGGGTCACGCGGCTTTCACCTTCGTGGACGTGGGAGTAGGGTTTGCTGGCAGAGCTGCTAAGATAGATCGCAGAGGCATTTCTCAAGGTTTTACTTATCTCAGCCATCCGGCATAGGCTGAGATCCTTGAGACCATACCAGCCTTGACCCCCGCTTTTCAAGTTTTTAACACAATTAAAAAAAGGAGCAATTTTTGTATTTGGTTTCTCGAAAACGGCTCTAACCTCATTACATAAAAGGTTCAGGTACCAGTAAACCTACTGATGTTAGTTAAGCTTCTCTTTGGTTAACTTTGCACCTCAAAACGCCTACGAAGCCTTCAAGCCTTTTACTTTAATCAAACTTTACTCGAAATCTTGGATATTGAACAGAAATCGAAAGATGCCGAGCGAAGATCACCCAGGTACTGTGCTTATATGCTCCAAAAAGTCTCAAAAAGTATTGATCAAATTTCGATGAGATTTTCACAGTTTTAAAGCTTTGGATCAGGCTTGAATTGTTTGGCATATATGATACAAAGATCTTAAATCAATGTAATAGTCCGAAAAAGATTTTTTTTGAAAAAGAAAATGTCCGGCAAATTAGAAATTCGCAAAAAACTGAAAGTGATTTCTTTCTAAGGACCGAGTTTTAATTTTTTTAAATATTCTTATTGGTCTGAATATGGTTTTTAGAGAAAGAAAAAACTGGAAAAATTGTCAGTAAAATTGAAAAATTCGCGTAAACTGAAAGTATTTTTTTCTATGGCCCGATTTGGCTAATTGTTTTTTAAATGTTAATAACAGACCAAATTAAGTTTTGGAGAGAAAAAATATTAAAATCTGCAAGGAAAATTAATAAATTCTGTAAAATTGGGAGTACTTTTTTCTGTGCATAAAATTGGATATTTTTTTAATATTCGTAATTTTTTGAAAAAGAAAAATTGGAAAATTCGGGAAAATAGAAAGTAATTTTTTCTATGGGCCAATTTTTCTATTTTATTAAAAAAATGTTCGTTATAGTCCGAAAAAGGGTTTTAAACAAAGGAAATAGGAAAAAGGGGTCCGGAACATTAGAAATTCCCGAAAAACTAAGTGATTTTTATTATTTAAAATGTTCTTATTGGCCCGAATAAAGTTGTTAGAGAAACAAAAAATGCCCGTAAAAATTGAAAATTCGAGGAAACTAAACTGAAAGTACTTTTTTCTATGGGCCGATTTGGATAATAGTTTTTTAAATGTTCATAACAGTTTGAATAAAGTTTTTGTAGAAAAAAATGGGAAAAGCTTCCCGGAAAATTAAAAAATTCGGGTAAACTGAGGGTACTTATGCACAAAATTGGCTATTTTTTTAAATGTTTGTAATATTTTAGAAAAAGAAAAATTGAAAAATTTGCCCGGAAAATTCGGGAAAACAGAAAATATGTTCTTCTATGGACCAATTTTTCTATTTTTTAAAAATGATCGTTATAGTTCGAAAAAGGTTGTTAATAAAAGGAAAAGGATAAAATGCCCTGCAAATTAGAAATTCGCGTAAAACTGAAAGTGATTTTTTTCTAAGCACCAATTTTTAATTTTTTTAAAAATATTCATACTGGCCCGAATACGGTTTTTAGAAAAAGAAAAATTGCCCGTAAAATTGGAAAAATTTGAGGAAATTGGAACTACTTTTTTCTATGGACCTATTTGGGTAATTGGTTTTTTTTAATGTTCATAACAGTCCGAATAAGGTTTTTAGAGAGAAAATATAGGAAAAGTTGTACGAGAAATTGGAAAGTTCACAAAAAAAACTCAAAGTGATTTTTTTCTCTGAACCTATTTTGTTATTTTTTTTAATGATATTCATATTAGTGCGAATAATGTTTCAGAGAAAGAAAAATTGGAAAAGTAGGCCGGAAAATTCCGGACAACTGAAACTACTTTTTTATAGACAAATTTGTTTAATTTTTAAAAAATGTTTTTAATAGTCTAAAAAAAGTTCCTAGAAAAATAATTTGAAAAGCTGCCCGCAAATTGTAACATTGGGGAAAAACTGAAAATACTTTTTTCTATTGGATTTTTCTACGAAAATAAGACCATAACTCATAATTCAAGCGATAGGTATGCATAATTCTTTTTTTTGTGCCTTATACTCCTGGGATGGAAATAACTCAATTAAATGTTTTCTGTTGGAAGATCAGGAGAAAAATTTGGAAAACTACACACCAACATAAATTTTTTTAAAATATTTGTTTTAATTTTTGTGTTGTTTTGTGGTTTATTCAACAAATGTAGATATTTTATTTCTACTCCATTGATGTTAATTGAGACCATGTGCTTGATGATAGCGGACATGACAACGCCCAATCGTCCGATGCGCGATACATTTAACCAAGAGTTGAAACGCGAAAAACAATATGGTTGTGATGCATTTGGAGAATCAGTTTGGTAGAGCTGCGTACGATTTAACTAGAGGGATTTTTTTTATTATTATTTTTTTTTGTCTTGGACGCTCCCAGTGTAACTGGAGAATCTTTTTTGATTCCATTGATTTGGCAACGATTCGCTTTGCAGAATAAAATTGAACTTACACTTGCTTCATCAGGAATTGCAACTACGTTGTTGGAAGGCGTTCAAACAGTTCATTTAGCATTCAAGTTGCCGTAGAATGTACAAAGCAATGAAACTCTAATTAGGCAACCTTTCTAAGCATGGAGGAAAGAAATATATTCCTCCATGTTTCTAAGAACTGTGCGACTGTCAAAGTTCTGCAGCATTGCAGATTAATCATTTTTGTATGATCATATGATGGAACATAAAATGTCTCTGGAGGCATTAGACTGAACGATGCAAGATCTATGAAACAATAAAAACTGGTTTGGTGTTGCGATGATCGAAATGTGAATAAATTGCTTTGAGGATTAATTAAGTTTTAAAATTTAATGAAAGAAAATTAATCATTTGGTTAACGTGAAATTCTGACTTAATTTAACTGTGACTTAAATTTTGAAACAAAACTGCATGGTTCCAACTTGATCACATTCCAGGCACATCACTCATTTCCAGCATTTCAATAGTTTACTGCCGATAGAATTAATCTCGCATGTATAATTTCCGATTAGTGTGTTTCTGAAAGTACTCCACCTCAAATTGAATAACCATAACAATCGTTAATAAATACAATAATCACTCAGAGATATGTTTTTTTATAATTTTTACTTTGTTTACACATTTTAAAGAGCTTTTCACTAACTCACACAATGATCAGAAAGAAATTTATTGAAATTTGGACAGAGCAACGTCTGTCGGGTCAACTAGTTAATTAATAATGTTATGAATAAAACGTCCGAGAGCTTTATTGATTTTTGGACTAGGTTATCAGGTAGCAAAGATACAATCTCTGAAATCTGAGAGTGGAATTACACTTTCATAGGTTGTAATGCATATCTGATGGTTTTTAACTTGAAAACAATCTGTTTAAAGCCTTTAATGTTGGAATTAATATTATTTTGAAAAATAATACTGGATATTTGTTATTCTATTAAAAAAGTTTTGGTAGTACTGCAGATCGTGGCCAATTCTACATTCTAAACGTGCAAATTTCTGATATTGTATGGGGTTTTAATAATTTTAAAATTAATTATGTTTTTCTGTAATCCATTTCCAATGTTTTATAGTTTATGGTTGAATGATTTTGTCTCCCTCCAATTCATGAAAAAAATCATTGCTGCACGAATGGTTAAGGTTACTTTTGTGAAACTTGTTACCCAAGTATCTTATAGATCGACTAAAAATATTGTAGGAATAAATCAACCACAAACATCTCCCTTATGGCAACATTGGGGTTAGTGATTCAAATATATATAGCAAATTGAGTGATCGCCATAACATTTGATTCACAGATGCAGAAAATTGAGATCTTTTGTATACTTCAACATTTTATTATAAATAATCTGGCATACCTAGAAACTTTTGAATCGATTTTGACGGGATTAGACCGAAGAAATCTCATGTTTTGACTTAGGAAATTAAGAAGCTCAGAATTTGGCTTAGAATTTGGCTACGTGTTCTGCCTCTCAATCAGGAAATGAAAATTGTGTACATAATCTCTATTTATTTAGCGTCACTTTCCACTATTTCTGTTAAGATCAAAATGACATGTCTTTAATGTGGACATGGAAACTAATGGTTTTCATCACTGTAGAATTTTTGTTTATGGAAAAACGAGGGAAACAATTGAAATTCTTGTCTAACATTCGGAATAACTACTTCCCTTTTTCCCCTCCCAACCCCTCCCCCCACGGTTGGAATGTCTGTCGAATTTTATAACAAGATTTTGTCAGGAACAAGTAGTTAGTTGCGATTAGTACCAATCACTTAGCCTGAATCTCTAACCATTATGTGTAGCAGCTGTATTAAGATTGTTCTTGCTGCTAATCGGTTGCCACCAGATTGGACTACCTCAAGCAGGAAGGATTGTAGAAATTAAAGTCACTGGTGCTATTTAAAAACTAAATCATTACTACATTCTTCAGAAAACTTTACAAGTGGTTGAACAATCTTTTAGGCATGGAATTCTTCACCAAATTAATTGATTGAAAATACTGATAAATGATTCGAGTGAGGCCAACCCTCAGACCCCTAAATGCTTACAGTCACTTAAGGCTGCGAGTATTAGACACGCACACTGAGAATTCTAAGATGGCTGCCGGAAACACTATGTCATGGTATCGTTTGTTTCCTACTGGTTACATTCCGCGCCAAACACTGACCCGAACGATTTTTACGAACTGGCCATTAGGAGCCCCAGCGCCCCTTATTCATAGCGGCATCATGGGAACCAGAAAAATTCCCTATTCTCATGAAATCACCCAAAACTACCGGGTACACGATTGATTCCAAACGACTTGAAAATTGTACACTAGATAGCCCATCTCCTAAACATTAAATTGAATCCTATCCAAAATTCTTGTATCTGTCTTTATTTAGCTATAAAAAATTATTTTCATAAGATTTCTTAAAACTTTCTCTCAAATCCAAATTCCTTGAATTACGAAGTCGAAATAATTTCTAAACTGATCTATAGGACTGTCTTTTTCATTTGATGTGCAAATCTGCCTTATTAATATTTTTAAACTGGTTGAAATAACCAAAATTCAAAATGGGCAAATTTTATAAAATTGATATCTCCTGAAATATTTAACTTACTTATCTGAAACCTACTTAAAAGTTTCTACATAGCATTTTCTATTGGTTTGATACCCATTAACTATGATAGCAATGCTTTAATAACCTTTTTCATAATTTAAGGAAACTCCTTCTTCCTGCTTTTCTTGTCATTCCTTACTATTTGTTTCCTAGAAACATCTATACTCACGAGTTTTGAATTAATTTTCTTTTTCGGGTATAGCCGAAATAATTCGATATTCAAAAAACCAATTAATGTGTCACGCTCAGAAAAATATCTCCTTTCATTTAAACATAGTCCCTCCTTTGAATTTATTGATATTCTTTAATCTGAATTTTCTTTCCTCCCCCAGGAGGATTATTATTCTCTTTAAAACCTCCAAAAACAACCCTTCACTTTCAGCTACCTTTCTCAAAATTTAATATGGTATGTAACAAAAATCACGCTCCTTTTAAGCTATCTACGGTTTCCATATCCTTAAAAACTGTGGCTTCAGGAATTTTAAATATGTAAGACTGGAGATTTTCTCGGCGTTGTAAATGAATAAAATTTTCTCGGGTAGCTAGCCGAGTTAGTCCATCGTTTGACCACAGTGGTCAACGATGGACTAACTCGGCTAGCTACCCGAGAAAATTTTATTCATTTACAACGCCGAGAAAATCTCCAGTCTTACATATTTAAAATTCCTGAAGCCACAGTTTTAAGGATATGGAAACCGTAGATAGCTTAAAAGGAGCGTGATTTTTTTTTACATACCATATTAAATTTTGAGAAAGGTAGCTGAAATGAAGGGTTGTTTTTGGAGGTTTTAAAGAGAATAATAATCCTCCTGGGGGAGGAAAGAAAATTCAGATTAAAGAATATCAATAAATTCAAAGGAGGGACTATGTTTAAATGAAAGGAGATATTTTTCTGAGCGTGACACATTAATTGGTTTTTGAATATTCGAATTATTTCGGCTATAACCCGAAAAAGAAAATTAATTCAAAACTCGTGAGTTAGATGTTTCTAGGAAACAAATAGTAAGGAATGACAAGAAAAGCAGGAAGAAGGAGTTTCCTTAAATTATGAAAAGGTTATTAAGCATTGCTATCATAGTTAATGGTATCATAACCACATAGAAAATGCTATGTAGAAACTTTTAAGTAGGTTTCAGATAAGTAAGTTAAATATTTCAGGAGATATCAATTTTATAAAATTTGCCCATTTTGAATTTTGGTTATTTCAACCAGTTTAAAATATTAATAAGGCAGATTTGCACATCAAATGAAAAAGACAGTCCTATAGATCGTTTAAAATTATTTCGACTTCGTAATTCAAGGAATTTGGATTTGAGAGAAAGTTTTAAGAAATCTTATGAAAATAATTTTTTATAGCTAAATAAAGACAGATACAAGATTTTGGATAGGATTCAATTTAATGTTTAGGAGATGGGCTATCTAGTGTACAATTTTCAAGTCGTTTGGAATCAATCGTGTACCCGGTAGTTTTGGGTGATTCATGAGAATAGGGAATTTTTCTGGTTCCCATGATGCCGCTATGAATAAGGGGCCTGGGGCTCCTAATGGCCAGTTCGTAAAATCGTTCGGGTCAGTGTTTGGCGCGGAAATGTACCAGTAGGAAACAAACGATACCATGACATAGTGTTTCCGGCAGCCATCTTAGAATTCTCAGTGTGCGTGTCTAATACTCGCAGCCTTAAGTGACTGTAAGCATTTAGGGGTCTGAGGGTTGGCCTCACTCGAATCATTTATCAGTATTTTCAATCAATTAATTTGGTGAAGAATTCCCATGCCTAAAATTGTTCACCACTTGTAAAGTTTTCTGAAGAATGTAGTAATGATTTAGTTTTTAAATAGCACCATGACTTTAATTTCTACAATCCTTTCCTGCTTGAGGTAGTCCAATCTGGTGGCAACCGATTAGCAGCAAGAACAATCTTAATAACCAGCTGCTACACATAATGGTTAGAGATTCAGGCTAAGTGATTGGTACTAATCGCAACTAACTACTTGTTCCTGACAAAATCTTGTTATAAAATTCGACAGACATTCCAACCGTGGGGAGGGGTTGGAGGGGAAAAAGGAAGTAGTTATTCCGAATGTTAGACAAGAATTTTCAATTGTTTCCCTCGTTTTTCCATAAACAAAATTCTACAGTGATGAAAACCATTAGTTTCCATGTCCACATTAAAGACATGTCATTTTGATCTTACAGAAATAGTGGAAAGTGACGCTAAATAAATAGAGATTATGTACACAATTTTCATTTCCTGATTGAGAGGCAGAACACGTAGCAAATTCTAAGCCAAATTCTGAGCTTCTTAATTTCCTAAGTCAAAACATGAATTTCTTCGGTCTAAATCCCGTCAAAATCGATTCAAAAGTTTCTAGGTATGCCAGATTATTTATAATAAAATGTTGAAGTATACAAAAGATCTCAATTTTCTGCATCTGTGAATCAAATGTTATGGCGATCACTCAATTTGCTATATATATTTGAATCACTAACCCCAATGTTGCCATAAGGGAGATGTTGTGGTTGATTTATTCCTACAATATTTTTAGTCGATCTATAAGATACTTGGGTAACAAGTTTCACAAAAGTAACCTTAACCATTCGTGCAGCAATGATTTTTTTCATGAATTGGAGGGGACAAAATCATTCAACCATAAACTATAAACATTGGAAATGGATTACAGAAAAACATAATTAATTTTAAAATTATTAAACCCCATACAATATCAGAAATTTGCACGTTTAGAATGTAGAATTGGCCACGATCTGCAGTACTACAAACTTTTTTAATAGAATAACAAATATCCAGTATTATTTTTCAAAAATAATATTAATTCCAACATTAAAGGCTTTAAACAGATTGTTTTCAAGTTAAAAACCATCAGATATGCATTACAACCTATGAAAGTGTAATTCCACTCTCAGATTTCAGAGATTGTATCTTTGCTACCTGATAACCTAGTCCAAAAATCATAAAGCTCTCGGACGTTTTATTCATAACATTATTAATTAACTAGTTGACCCGACAGACGTTGCTCTGTCCAAATTTCAATAAATTTCTTTCTGATCATTGTGTGAGTTAGTGAAAAGCTCTTTAAAATGTGTAAACAAAGTAAAAATTATAAAAAAACATATCTCTGAGTGATTATTGTATTTATTAACGATTGTTATGGTTATTCAATTTGAGGTGGAGTACTTTCAGAAACACACTAATCGGAAATTATACATGCGAGATTAATTCTATCGGCAGTAAACTATTGAAATGCTGGAAATGAGTGATGTGCCTGGAATGTGATCAAGTTGGAACCATGCAGTTTTGTTTCAAATTTAAGTCACAGTTAAATTAAGTCAGAATTTCACGTTAACCAAATGATTAATTTTCTTTCATTAAATTTTAAAACTTAATTAATCCTCAAAGCAATTTATTCACATTTCGATCATCGCAACACCAAACCAGTTTTTATTGTTTCATAGATCTTGCATCGTTCAGTCTAATGCCTCCAGAGACATTTTATGTTCCATCATATGATCATACAAAAATGATTAATCTGCAATGCTGCAGAACTGTGACAGTCGCACAGTTCTTAGAAACATGGAGGAATATATTTCTTTCCTCCATGCTTAGAAAGGTTGCCTATTAGAGTTTCATTGCTTTGTACATTCTACGGCAACTTGAATGCTAAATGAACTGTTTGAACGCCTTCCAACAACGTAGCTGCAATTCCTGATGAAGCAAGTGTAAGTTCAATTTTATTCTGCAAAGCGAATCGTTGCCAAATCAATGGAATCAAAAAAGTTTATCCAGTTACACGGGGAGCGTCCAAGACAAAAAAAAAATAATAAAAAAAAATCCCTCTAGTTAAATCGTACACAGCTCTACCAAACTGATTCTCCAAATGCATCACAACCATATTGTTTTTCGCGTTTCAACTCTTAGTTAAATGTATCGCGCATCGGACGATTGGGCGTTGTCATGTCCGCTATCATCAAGCACATGGTCTCAATTAATATCAATGGAGTAGAAATAAAATATCTACATTTGTTGAATAACCACAAAACAACACAAAAATTAAAACAAATATTTTAAAAAAATTTATATTGGTGTGTAGTTTTCCAAATTTTTCTCCTGACCTTCCAACAGAAAAACATTTAATTGAGTTATTTCCATCCCAGGAGTATAAGGCACAAAAAAGAATTATGCATACCTATCGCTTGAATTATGAGTTATGGTCTTTTTTCGTAGAAAATCCAATAGAAAAAAGTATTTTCAGTTTTTTCCCCAATGTTACATTTGCGGGCAGCTTTTCCAATTATTTTTCTAGGAACTTTTTTTAGACTATTAAAACATTTTTTAAAAATTAACAAATTTGTCTATAAAAAAGTAGTTTCAGTTGTCCGGAATTTTCCGGCCTACTTTTCCAATTTTTCTTTCTCTGAACATTATTCGCATAATATGAATATCATTAAAAAAATAACAAAATAGGTTCAGAGAAAAAAATCACTTTGAGTTTTTTTGTGAACTTTCCAATTTCTCGTACAACTTTTCTATATTTTCTCTCTAAAAACCTTATTCGGACTGTTATGAACATTAAAAAACCAATTTACCCATAGGTCCATAGAAAAAAGTAGTTCCAATTTCCTCAAATTTTCCAATTTTACGGGCAATTTTTCTTTTTCTAAAAACCGTATTCGGGCCAGTATGAATATTTTTAAAAAAATTAAAAATTGGTGCTTAGAAAAAATCACTTTCAGTTTTACGCGAATTTCTAATTTGCAGGGCATTTTATCCTTTTCCTTTTATTAACAACCTTTTTCGAACTATAACGATCATTTTTAAAAAATAGAAAAATTGGTCCATAGAAGAACATATTTTCTGTTTCCCGAATTTTCCGGGCAAATTTTTCAATTTTTCTTTTCTAAATATTACAAACATTTAAAAAAATAGCCAATTTTGTGCATAAGTACCCTCAGTTTACCCGAATTTTTTAATTTTCCGGGAAGCTTTTCCTATTTTTTTCTACAAAAACTTTATTCAAACTGTTATGAACATTTAAAAAACTATTATCCATCGCCCATAGAAAAAAGTACTTTCAGTTTCCTCGAATTTTCAATTTTTACGGGCATTTTTTGTTTCTCTAACAACTTTATTCGGATGTAGTCTTCTCGGGAGACTAGCCGAGTAAGTAATATGTTTCCACACGATATTTCGGCGATCTCAGACTCCGTCGCATCTTCTGGTGAAGATGGCGACGGAGTCTGAGATCGCCGAAATATCGTGTGGAAACATCTTACTTACTCGGCTAGTCTCCCGAGAAGACTACATCCATTCTCAACGCCGAGAAAGACTTCGTTCCTATATAACTTTATTCGGGCCAATAAGAACATTTTTAAATAATAAAAATCACTTAGTTTTTCGGGAATTTCTAATGTTCCGGACCCTTTTTTTCCTATTTCCTTTGTTTAAAAACCCTTTTTCGGACTATAACGAACATTTTTTTAATAAAATAGAAAAATTGGCCCA